>JADLZN010001280.1:860416-1018359 GCA_018155175.1 Sinocyclocheilus anophthalmus
TGAGTAAGACTTTGAGTCTCATTGATTATCAGTTTTAATGCGCATTAATGCCTGAACATTTTATTTAGAGTTATAAACTTTAACTGTAGTTTAAACTTTATATAAAGGTGTGACACTGCAGTTAAATAAAGCAACAATATTAAATATTTTGAAATATAGCAGTAAAGAACATACTGCAAGCAACAACAACAACAAAAAATTTTATTAAAAAAATGAATTTTTTTGTCTTGATTCCCAGAAGAATGCTAAACAGCAAAAAGAAAGTATAAAGATAACATTTTTGAATTAACATTATTCCATTGGCAAACTGTTTTAAAATAATTTGCTGAAGGGGTAACATACAAACTTAATTAAAGCTTTATTTCCTAAACACCAGTTTTAAAGCCTTTTTTGCAAGTAAATTCATCTTGTTTTAGATACTTGAGCTGGACAAAAAGACAAAAGAAATTCCATGATTTTTAAAATGATTTTTAGCATTACAGACATATGTCGGAGTGATTCTGGTTCCATGTCTGTATCGTGTGTGGCCCACTCTTCAGTGTTCCATTGTGGTTTGGAGAAGACTGTTTCAAGACAACCTCTGATTAAAATTTGGCCTATCTGCCAGTGCACAGGAAGAGAAAGCCCCGCTACTTTCCTCTTCTACCTATTCCAGAACATTTTTAAGAAATGTTTGTTGACTTAGATATTTTGTCAAATCAAATCTGCCTCAGAGGTGTACAGCCAGATACTCACACATACACACAATCACGAACAAACACACAGTATGTGTTGTTAACGTTTTGGCCTCTAAGAAAATCTAATCTATATCTGATATGTGGCTTTATGATTGGCTACACACATTGTTCACTGTCAAGGTGAATTACAGCTTGACCTTGGTGACTTTTTGGCCCAATGTGAGACATATAGCACTTTTGATGAGGCTGTGTGTTACTGGACACAGACTGTATGTTTCGTTAGAAAAAAATGTGTTACTGCTTTATTGTCAGGATTACATCATGTTAACTGTACGTGGGTCGTTGACATATTTGAAGCAGTAACAGCAGTATCCTGCAGTATGGTATGCTATACATCTAAAACTATAATACAACACACAAACACACACACATATACACTACCATTCAGAATTTTGGGGTTGGTTTTCTATAATTATTCTCTTATGCTCACCAAAGCTGCATTTATTTGATCATCAATATTTTGAGATAATATATTTTAAAATCTAATATATTCAGCAGCCATTACGCCAGTCTTCAGTGTCACATGATCCTTCATTTTAATATACTTATTTGGTTCTCAAGCAACATTTCCTATTATAGTCTATGTTGAAAAAAGTTGTGCTGCTTAATATTTTTATGCTTTTTGCTTTTTATCCATATATATTATCATTCATTTTACCAAAGGACTATTAAATTACCTTTGTTTTTTAGGAGAAATACAAGTAAAAACATATGAGATAACTGTTGATCATTTTGCCCAGATATTTTTTCTAAGAAATATGATGCTTAATAAATGCAAGTCTCTACTTGAACACCAAATAAATAAACTTGTTTTAAAGAAAAAATTGCAATATCTGACTTGTCCTTTTTTTATGAAAACCTTGATGTGGAATTTAAAAAGTTAATGTCCATGTTATGTGTCAACTACCCAAGCGTAAAAACATATTTAAAGATATTCAATAATCACAGCTGTGACCACACCACTGTATGTGGCAATTCGTTGGGGTCACTGTAATCAATATGACCCCCCTTCTGACACACGCTACTGTCGCAGTCAATAACTGGCCAAGGGGAATAAATCAGGTCTACTTAATTCTCTGAGTTTATAGTGGCCACAACACTGCTCTGAGCAGAACTACAGTGGAGTATGGGATTAAATGGATTAAATCTTGCACTATTGGCAGCTCTTTTAATAATGTCAGATAAAATTAAGCACCAGGCTAAATGCATAGCTAGATGTGCAGTTTTGATATTTATTAATTGTTTTAAGCTTTGACAATTATCTCACTAATTAAAAAAACTATATATTTATATATATAGCAGTGGTGTAGTGGTTAGAATTTGTGCTCTAGGCACATTAAACTGTGGTTCTAGTGTGTGGTCTTGCAGAAAAAACATATAATATAAATGTAGGGACAGTAAAGGTTGTGAGTGTCTTACCACAGAGAGGTCTCTGTGGGGCCCCATTGTGGCGACTGCGGTGACCTGTGGGACTGCCGTTGAGCTCCAGACGGCCCATCTTCGGTGGGGGGCCGCCGATATCAGGACTGGTGCTCCCACGTCGCTCGGGGCTCTCCCGTAAACGAGGGCTCTCTCCTCCGCCACGCTCCATCCCCCTCCACACTACAGGGTGAACACCAGCCAGAGGATAAGGACCTGAGACAAAGAGAAGGGGAGACAGAGACCTAATGAAATCTCAGAGAATATCAATGCACACACTTTCATAAGAACATCATTACTTGTATATTCAATAACAAAAATAATGAGTTGGAAAAACTTTGGGAGTCTTAATTATATCACTATATAATACATAACAGTGCATTGTTTTATTTGGTTTTATTATACCTCATGGTATAATAAAAAAACAATCTTATATAAAAAATTTAATGCATATTTCTAAATTTTGGCCTGTCTAAATCATAATCCCCCCCCCCCCCCCCCCCCCCCCCCAGACAAAATGTGATCCTCATCCTGAAAATGATAATCCAATAAACCCTAAAGCGAATCAATGTAGATCAAATTTAAGTTAAGATAAAATTTATCTTAAAAGAAATTTAGCAAAGGTCTAAATAACGAATTCAATTCTATTAGCATTTTTCTTCAGAATTTTTTGATCATGAAACTCTCAAATCGAAGGATTCCCTGTTGTTGACTCTTACACAAACCAAACAAATGGGGCTAACAGACAACAACAAAATGACATCAAACTCTATGTCCTAAAATACAGAGAATTGTTTAAGAGGACGCTGGCATCTTATCAACACTATCAGCAAACAAAAAAACAGAAGCCCAGTGTCTCGTTCTGCTCCAGCATCTTGGGAATGTAAACTAATGTGTATGTGTATGTGCATTTAAATGTGTGTGCAGCCAAAATGACAGACCTCTAGGCAAATACGAAAGCGAAGATGCTCAAAATGTTTCCATGAATTATTAAGTTACTTTAAGTTGTTCAAATGATATCTCTGTGTGCATTCGTGCAAATATAGTATAAACTGAATGCACATAGCGCTCCATTGGGGCAACTTTCAGGGGTCTTTGTTTTTCAGCCAAACCTTTAATATTGGTAATGTCCATCAGAGTCAGTGCCAGGCTGTATTGAGCCCATGCCAAAATTTAAAGACTAGGAACAAACTCCCCACTGGAGTGTTTTTATTTGCATATTACTTCCTAAATACAGAGGGATTCTGATGGATGGATGGATGGATAGATGGATTACGATAAATGGATAGATGGATAGATAGATAGATTTCCGTGTCCATCCTCTCTGCGATTCTTCTTACAGTGGTTATCCAGAAAACATTATTCTTTTCACTCTGGCCCTGATGAGAAAAACATCATCATGGAACATAAAAAAGTCCAAAGAGAATTACAAGCTGGAGCTAAATTTTCAAAATGAATAATAAATTAAAAACATTAGCCTCTGCGTGATTAAAAACCTAACGCGGGTCCAGAAATCAAGTATCTGAATTCTTTAGAGTTTAATTAGCGGATGGGAGGGAAAACACTTTAAGAGCATTTGAATTGAAAGAAATGTGTTAGTGTGCTGCTGAGGGAATAAGAACTGATGGTCCACACTGTACTTACACACACACACACACACACACACACACACACAGAGGAAAGAGATTTACAGAGCCTATGAGACAGTTTAATAGAGCTCAAGTGTGAACAATACACTACAACAATGGACATGCATGCTTATGAAAACACACTCGCATGTATATACAAAATTAATAGCACCCATTAAACACAGCTTTCCAATTAAAACTGATATTCCCTCAGTGTACATGCAGCTATTATTTCTCATTTCTCTTGTGCTAGTCATGTCAAAGTTTTCAAAATGGATCAAAGTTTGAAAATACTGCACTTCAGTAACAATAAGAGGATAAGGTCCTAAAATATAACAGATACAACCCACTGCTATGAGTAAAATCACTGTGATCCACTTTAACTGTATGAGGCGAACAGATCTGCGTTTAATTAACAGTTTGTCTACGATGCGGACTTGCCCATTAAACTTGCAGTCACAGGGGTAAAATAAAATCTCTTCACAAAAAGTGTCTCGAGATGTTTCAGATACTTGCACGGAACCAAGCAAGAAATCTGATGGATGAAACCGCAAACGGACTCAATGGCCATTGTACTTGATGAGTTCATTGCCATCAGTGACGCTGAGAGCTTTTCATCTATTTGCCTGCAAGTCGCACTGTATTACTAACCCTTAAAATCTTTTATCGGTGTTAGTTCGTCTGGCACTGATGGGTTGTCTTTGTTCCCTCCTTCACTGGGCTTCACAGGTCTAAACCTGCCTGATTTTAATGAGTCTTCCGATCCCAATCAAGACCTTTTCTGAATCGTTTCTCCCATCTCTGTGCCAATCTCTCTCGCTCTCTCTCTGTCATTCTGATCCTCCTCCACCCCGGCAAATATTTGATGGGGAGATAAAACCAGCTCCAGTGTGTCTGCCCGTCACTCACGTATGGAGATGGCAGTGGCTATGCAAAGAAAGTGATGTAAAATTTTCTTCTGGTCAATACACACCTGCTGTAACAAATCAATACAAGCCTATGGAAGAGGCACTCTTACAGTTATGATACACTACTTTGGATACTTTTGCAACAAACTACTGTGATTCAAGGTTTTGGAATTCATGAACTCAAATGCGAGGTGAAAGAGATTGTGTGATTATGCTGGTAAAAGCTCTGTAATTCAGCACCACAAGATCTCATCCAGATTTTGCTGAGCTAATGGTGAGATGGCTTCATCAAAGCTTTATCAACAGAGAGTGTATTCCTCTCCTCTCAAATGACTGAATGACTAATTTATTTATTTATAAATTAAAACGAACTATTAGAAGATTATAAAGCATAAATGGGACAGTTATTAATAAAAGAACACTGCCACTGTAATTTCAATTTCAATTCATCACATGAATTACATTAAGTTATTAAAGGGAGAGTTCACCCAAAAATGAGCATATTGTCATAGTTTATTTACCCTCTTTTTTGTAGAACACAAAATAAGGTATATTGAAAATTTTGATGTTGTTGTTGTTGTTTTCATTCTTTTTTATTCTCCACAGTAGAAAAAAAGTTATGCAAGTTTGGAACAACATGAAGGTATGTAAATGATGACGGAGTTTAATTTAATTTACAGTCATCATAAAAGTGTGATTGGACTTGTTTAATCCCTGTCCTTACAACTGTTCAACATCAACTAGAAATAGAGATAAATGTCTAATCAGTGCAAGTTATCAAGAATAATCAAAAAAGATTATGAAGATAAAAATATGAAAGCAAGATCTTTATTCAAAATTAAGAAATTGCTTACAGTAAGGCGATTAATAGCAGGAAGAACTATGAAATATAGGTTATATCATTTAAAATAGTACAGCTATTTTATAGCTATGCTAATAAAAGCATGCATACTAACCAGCCCACTTGACAAATGTCACGCAACATGGAACTGAAAGACATCCAGCACCTTACATTTGAGTGTTGTACCAATAGGTATTTACAACCAGATACACGGTTCCATTTTTATTTGTAATGCTTGCAGCCACACATTACAAACATAACTAATGACTGTTATGTTTAGGGGTAGATGAGAGAAGCCAGACGAGGGAGTGGAACAGAACTCCGATCCCGTGAGACTCAAATTTCCAAACTACGACGACCACACTGCAGAGACTCTCTCCTAAGCATGCGATATACGTTTTCTGCTAACCCTCCTCTCCCCTCCACATTGCACTCTTTTCTTTGGCAATGAGAGTGGCCTCTGCCAGTTGTACCACACACAGGAAACTGAGGGCAGTAAACGACACACTGCTGATCTGACTATACTCACACTGTCAGTCAGTATACACAGAGAAGAGAATGATATTGAGAGACGCCGAGAAAAAAGGCAGAAGGTCGGGAAAAGAGAAGGAGAAATGTTGACTACAAAGATAACATAAAAAGCAATTTCAAAAATTAGGTATGGAAAAGAGACTGTTTGGCAAGACAAGAGTGTCCAATTTCTCGCTCGTTTCCAACTCAGAGTAATAAAAGCCCTTTACCCGACAACAGTTAATAATAACTAATAGGGACACACATGCAAATGAGCGATGAGATAAAGCCGTGTGTTGTTCAGAACCTGGTGGTATCGTGGTATCTTTGTGTTGACGACATGTTAAGGCGTTAACCTTATTGACCAGGGAATAGGGCTGTGATACTCATTTATTGCAGGGTTATTAAAGTATCGGCTCAGTCAGGGTACAGATAAAGCAGGTGAAGATGGTTGAGGGATTCGTATAGAAGGCCCCTCGGTGTCTCACAGGTGTGTGCATTGGGAAGGGAAGAATACTAGATAGCAGCTATCACCCATGATTTGATGGCAGATCCACTGTAACCAGCAGATATTCACTGGAAAGATACATATGTAAGACAAGATCGATACTGAGACTTCCTTGGATTTATGAGTGAAAAAAAAACTAAAAAAAAAAAATATATATATATAATATATATATATAATAATAAAATTTTTACCCAATGTATATATATAATATTATATATATATAATACCCACACACACTTATATATATATATAGATATATAATATATATATATATGTAGTGTATGTATTTGTCTGTATGTATGTATGTATATATATATATATATATATATATATATATATATATATTTTATGATTACATGATAACACTTCATGTCATGTTAGAGTAGAAGGGACTAAGTGTTCAGAAGAATTACTGAATTGCGAAAAGTGGCAAATACAGTTGCCATAAATTTGGTGTGTGCAAATGTACTAGACATGTGTGGAGAATATGTCGATTCAGATACGAAGAGAAGGTTCGACAGATCTTCCGGGAAGCACGTTTAATTTGCTAATAAACATCTTAAACAGTAAAAGATAAAGAGTGAGCAGCAGTTTATTATGTTCTCCCTAAATCCCTTGCTCTCTGACTCGCACAAAAATGGACAAACACAAGTGTACACAAACACTCAACACACAGAAACCACAGAGCAGGCTCACTGCACTGACACTTCCAGGGACCACACACTGACTCACAAAAATCACACATGGTAGACTACACTGAGCAGGGCTATAAAACACACATGAACACACACACACAGGGTCGGTGACTGCGGTCTGGATTTAGGTATGTAGTGTTAAATGGTTTGATAATATATATAAATATATATAGGGGCTAGCTGTCACACAGGAAAGTTGTCACAAGGATTAAATCTCAGTAAGGTTTTGAGTCAAAAATCCAGTTACAAAAATGTGTGACTTTTCTAGCAGTGGTTTTATAAGGTTTTAAACCCATCTAAATTAGAATATTTTTGTGAATTCCATCCTCCAAACTAAACTTTCAAATAACTTTTGATACCAACAATAGCACGTTTACATATTCAAGTAAGAGTCAACTAGCCTGACATTTGATGTGAAAGGCTGAACTGTGCCCTCAGGACTACAAGGCTGTAATACATTTCAAGTTGTCATATGTTTAAAAAAATAATAAAAACAAAAAATGTTCTTACAATATTAAACACAATATTTGTTGGTCAAAACAATAACTTGATATTTGTACAATGTAGGCCTACATTTGACACTTTTGCTGTTTTGAGAATTGTTTTTTTATTATGGTTTTACTGTTTGAATGTTACTAAAATTAACTATTAATTAAACGAAAAAGTTAGCTAATAGGGTGCTTAATATCAGCTTTAACTGTGACAACTTACCCACATAATGAGAAATGAACTGCATGAACAGTATCTTAATATCTTTCCATGGGCAATAACGGTCGAAATAATAGCTTTCGTTTTAGCCAAGACTTGATGTATGCAATCCAGAAGTAGACTGTGAAAAAATATATATCTCTTGAGGGGGGGAAAAAATACTGAAAAGAAAAAAGGTATAGTTATTTATTTAAATAATAATAATAGTGTTAAAAACAATACATTTGCCAAATTCTAACGTCACCAAATTCGAAGGAATCGCGTTCAAATCCAAGTTTGTAGGCCTTGAAGAGCTATTTGAGGCGAATTAATATTAAGCCTATTCTACTAAAGGAATATTTCTGGTCCAGCGAGCTGGTCGGCCGGTATAGTGTTCCAATCCTGCTAAGACACGTAATATAAAAACAGCAATGACACAAACACCTGTTAACCTCACAAATGTGCATCTGTGAATCGCTGTTCGGAACCCATAAACCGGTTGAATCTGTCAGGGACTAGGCTATATCTTCCAGCGGAAGAATGACGCTTCAAGTATTTGCATAATAAATAGGCTAAAGCTTTACTGAAATTTCGTCAAATATCAGTATTATGAAGTAGCCTGTTTATAAAAGCAACAAGGCACTGCAATATTGAAATAGGCTCATGGGGTTTCTCGCTGCGTGAAGCTTATTATTTATTTATTTTTATTTTGACATTTCTAGGCACCTAAAAACTGTACCCGCCTTCCATACATAGGCTATAGCGACAAAATAATTAACAGGTATTGTAAGTGTAGACTAAAGTAAAAAGGATCCCTGAAGTCCCTGAAGGTAGGGCTGGAGAAAACATGCCGTGAATAAATGCTGGATTTGATCCATTTAGATATGGGCTCCCCAAAGCGCGAGATTAAAGTATCCTCGGAGGCTTCCATCTATTGCAAAATTACTGAGACGTATAGAGCCGCTCTGTTACGGAGACTAATTAACGTTTTGTTTTTCCTTTTGGTCCTGGTTAAGAAAACGTCTCCGCTGGCTATGGGGGCCAAGTTTGTGCAAATGAATAATGGATACATCAATGTAACTTTAAAAAGAAACAGAATGATCTCTACCGCTGATGGCAGCTATATAGCAACCATACCTCCCTCTTGCACAGGCATGATTTTGTGAGTGACTCTTCAAATACATTGCTGTAAAGTTTTAAAGTTATGTATACAAAACTCAGAGTTTGAACTGACAGGGGAAAAAATATCGCATGTAATATAATAACAAATCATGTGCACACGGCATGTGTTTTTTCAATTAAACTTCTTCTATACAACTATTTACTTCCGAGTTCAGAGTCTAATAAGAGCACAACTGTCTTCTGGATTGTGGTTCCATTTCCATGTAATGTGTATTGTTTTCGACAACAGAGGGATAGCGATTTCATATAGTGTTTTTTGCTTCAAGCAAAGACGATTTAGTTAACCTCCATCGTCCTTATATTAAAGAGAAATCCACGAGTTCTGTAAGGAAAAGGGCTCAGTCTCTTTCACTTCAAAGATGTGTACTCTTAAAGAGGAATATTATGCGTTCTGGAAAAACAGTGACATGAAATCTTTTCTGCGCCCAAATGATTCAGACCACCTGCTACTTAAGCAGACGCAGGTCACAGGTTTATTTCGTAGCATTGCAATTCTTTGTAACTTGGGAGATTTAAATATCTTGAACTTTCAGATGCTTATAAAAATGCATTGTCTTATTCTGATGTATTATGTGCTGCATGTCTGTGTTAGATTTTACACCTAAATTACTGTCTTTATAGAGTTTCCAGACTCACTTAAAATAATAATAATAATAATAACAAAATGCAAATGTAGTCATCGAATCATCTGTTTAATTAATCGAAACAGAAGAAGTGTAATTTAATTTTCGTTCAAGAAAACATCATGACCGATCTTTGCTTCAGGATTCTCATGTAAAGGCTGCTTCTCCTCATAAAAAATAGAAACTCAATCAGCAGTTGTTTCACAACGTGAGGTACTTAAAACAAAAAGTACGGGGTTTTACAAAACATAAACAATTAAATATTGTCTAGCTACTTTTAATGTATACTACCACGTGTGACAACCTTCTTAAACAACAGGGGAAAAAAACAATGCAATAACAATATTGTTAAATGAAAAAAAAAGTTGCGGGTAAACAAACCACGAGCGTCAATTTCTCAAGGCTGAAAATTATTTGACACATTGAACAGAATAATAGCTTTGTTTTTAATAATAGCATAACATTTTCGAAGTCAAGTCTCAGATTCCTCTCATAGAAGAAAAATTAGGCTCTCAAAAAAAAGGTCTGAAAATGCCAATTACACACACACACACACACACACACACACACACACACACACACAATACGATTGAGGCGAAGAGACCACGGACATAAAAGTCACACACGTGTGAAGCTAAACTTGAGGCCTCATCTTGTTGGGGCTGGAGTAAAAACAGGATTTCCCCTTGAAAATGCTTTCAGACTGTCTAATAATTTTACATTATTTCGCTAGCTTTTTTATTTGTAAAAATATAAAATTGCTCTCACTCTTTTTTTTTTTAAACCAGCTCCACCGCAAAGTGCTCAAAGCGCTTTAAACACTCTCGTCAGTAAAATGTAACAATTCATCAGAGAGTCTCGACAGGTTTATTAAATGAATGGTGAATTTAAGAATTACAAATATGAGTATTCTTCAAAGACAAGTAAAACTGTCCAATTTACACAACGATCGCCAGTGATAAAGGTGGCCTGAATTTGCATGGTGCTCCTGTTCTGAAACTAATGAAACATAATTGCACGATGCTATTATTCGTGTATTGCAATTATATTTAAAAAATAAACTTATACAGAAACACATCTTAAATTATTATTATTATTATTGGGCTGTTTAATAAAAGCATGGATATTCTGGTGAATATCAAAAAATCAAAACGTTCCATTGACAAAAGTCTTCCTCTCGTCCGCTGCGTTTTACTTCTTCAACGTCAGTCACTATCAAAGCTAAGTTTGATAACTTTAAGCAACATTATTTACTTATTAAAATAAGAAAGTAACGTGAGAAAGGCGCTACTCTTGTCTTAAGGAGAAGTAAGCTGTAAGTGGGAATATGTAAAACATCAATGGCCTTCTAAACTGCTTAATGGGCCTACATTTATTTCCTTTACAAAGGCCTCAACGAATTTACCTCTTATCTTCAAACACAACATTTATATTCATCTGTATTCAGAATAGTTAGTTCGGTTTGAAATGCTACTTAGTTCCAAAATGAACCTGCTGTTACAGTAGGAGTTAAACATACATGTGGGAAGCATCGGATGAAAGAAGACTAAAGTTATTTTCTGTGGCACTTACTGCTTATGGCGTGTCGGTACCTCGGTTGGCCGTTGAGAGGGCTCTGTCCATTGATTAAAAGTATTGAATCCAGGGCTGGGCTTTTCGCTGCCTCGCGGAGGACTGAATACGGTCGGGTTCGGTGGGTTCGGACACTTGGGCTCCGTGCACTGTGCGCTGTGACTGAGCCACTGGAACTGAGAGACTCCGAGCTGAGGGGTACAGGTAGCAGGAGATAGACAGCATGAAGAGAGAGAGCGCGAGAGAGAAAGAAAGAAAGAGAGAGAGAGAGGACAGTGCACGAGATTGAACACAGCACAGAGATCCAAGAAGTTCCGAGAAGCGACCGATGACAATCTCTCCGGCAGTACAGAATCTTGCTCACCGTTTACCGCGAGTTTGAGTCACGAGTGTCCGTGGCAGAACTGAAAACCTCAGAAGCGGGCGCAAAGAGAGCATCAAAATCTAAAAACGTCCATCTATGTTGCTGCATGGACACAAAGAGAAACCGAGCTAAAACAGCCGTCAAGTATCTGCTTCGTGCGATGCGGACATTAGCCTACCTATTACAGCGGCGTAAAATCTCAAGAGCAACAATGTGAGTGTGTCACTTTCAATCTCACCCTTGCGCGGCACGCGGACTGACGGAGAGCCGAGAGAGGAGTGGGGAGTGAGAAGTGGGAGGAGGAGGACTGGAGAGCAAACGTGGAAGTGTGACAGGCAGGGAGAGAGGGAGGGAGGGACGGGGCTGTCCAAGGTAAGTAATTAATGCATTCCACGTATAAGTTATCAATACAGCGACTTAGCTGGACTTCTGTTTAGCTTCTTATTTTGACTTTGACTTGATAGTTAAAAATTTTTTTTGGTGCGGTCTGTGTTGACATCCGTTTCAAAAGCTAGCTATAATTTTACTTCAGTCATTAGCATGCATTTCTATTGAAAAGCGTTCAGATCCCTTGCACGCCGGCATCTCTTTTCAATGCATTTTACGAGATCTGAATGCATCGCTGTCTTGTAAATGTTCACTTGTTAACCCAATGAAGTGAGACAGACATGATGACTGATCTGCACTATACAGACGTTAAAGATAAGAACATACAGTAGAAAGTATGCAACGTGCAATCTTGTGGAGGGGAAAAGCTACGGTTGGATTTGAGGGTTAATGTTAAAACGGATAATGAAAAAAAAAATCTTGTTTGGAAATGATGGATGATCCTTAATTTACACTAATTTCGTTTCTGTGTCGATAGAGGAGTTGTTATTGTTTGAACGGAATCACCTTCTAATGGTTGATTTCTCTGTCATAGCACATTGGAAGTGACAGACTCATCTTTGGTGGTCTTAAGTCGATTGGACAACTCACAACAGCACAAATGACACAAGTCTCCACAAGTCGTAAGCTATAAAGACCGAAAATCTTCTAGACTGTGAAACGGTTTGTAATGTGCACTGGAAGCGGTGGTGTCCAAGAGAAACGAGCAATAACTGGAGCACGGGCAGGGGAAAAAGAGCATGTGCATGTCGAAGCCCAATGTTTTAGGGTCTCTCTGTCTTCATATGCTTTTACCACATTCAAATCACCTACAAGCTGTCAAAGTTGAACCTGAACACTCGTTCTCGACAATATAGTTCCTTAACAGATCCTTCACAACCGTTTGTTCATTTCTACAACTATGGCCTTAGTTTGGCAGTGTGTATAGCCACAAATAGCCTAAGCTGCATCACATGAAGATTAAAATGCATGCAGACATTCAGATTTACAGGTATTATTCATATGTTTGTACAAAAAAAACCCTTACCTTTGTGATGGTTTAATGAGAACTCATTAACTGCACAATGGTGTGTGCTGTTGGCTGCTCTGCTGCTTTGAGACACTCAGGGGTATGTGAGCGAACGCAGGCTGATTCTCCAACCTCATTCGTCCCTATTATAATACAAGATAATGATCAAGATGAGGATGGTGTTGCAGCGTTGCGTGACAGGTAAAATGCTAAATGGAATATTGCTGTTAATACGGACTAAATAATGCAGTCGAGCTATATATAGATGTGGAACTTGAAATTCTGGTGTCCGCTGGTCTGAATGAAGCCACACAAAACACATTCAAATATTAGTTGGATGTCACTTCTTAACTGTGCTCCTCGTTGAATTTGACAAAACGCAGTTAAAATAAAATATGAAGTACAGCCTGTTCATTTCGTGTAAACATTGGTGAATTCCTATTTTGATGTAGCTATAGTGGCATACAAGTTGGTGGTCACTGAGAGAATGAAAACATCTACAAGAATGTTCCCATCAGCTAAAGTTTCACTTGTTTCAACAACATGCTCTTTTACTTTCACAACTAATCAAATGTAACATATATGGTTAAAATACGAATAATTCGTTGGATAACATGTCTATATATTACATAGGAAAACAGAAAACAATAGTTAAACATCAATAATAATAATAAAAATAATGTGATTATTAATGTCTCATTCTCTTTTGAAAAACCGCCCATTTTAAGCCTTTGGAGTTTTCAAAGAAACAAACAATGAACCAATCATAATTATTAACAAAATTATCATTTAAATATTTGGGTAAATATTTGAATCCAAAATTATTAGATCGTTGTTCGTTATATCTTACCTGTTCAATAAAAATCATAAACATCTTATAGCCTACCCTGAAATCACAGAGCGCGCACTTTCTCTTGCTTTCTCTGAAGGTGAATATAGTTTCTGTTGGTATTTGAATGCAAAGTGAAACTCTGCTGACTGTATTCCGTAAATACGACTTCCGTGAGAAATTTAATATTTTATTGCCTTGCCCACATAACTGCAGATTTACAAGACGAGTAAATAAACTATACCATTTACCGAATGAATGATTAGATAGATAGATAGATAGATAGGATATAGAAGGGTGTAAGAGCTATACAAAACTGGTCACTAGGCTAGAAATATAATTACCTATTATTGAACCCATATAAACTAAGTACAGTTTCAGTGTTTCTATATTCAATTGTATTATATTATATTTGTATATTACATTATATTGGTTAAAATATCTAAATAATTTAACAAGCTCAATTATGCTCTGTAAATATTCATATTAATTTTATTTTGTATTAATATAACAAAAACAATAATAAATTGCTATGACATTGACACACTCTTTCACCAACTGTGAATGAACATTACTGTGGTATATTTGTCGTGGAAAATGTTTCTCTAATTAATGTGAACTTCTTGCACGCAAAAGCTTGGTGTCTTGAGCACAACTAAATTATTGAGCTCTGGGTTTTTTGTTTTTGAGCATCTTTCTTACGTTCCCCATGAGCTCTCTCTTTTCCATTTCTTGGGTAACTTGGGATCTAAAATTAGCTGACTTCTTGGAGTCAAAACAACATTCAAGCAGAAAGAGTCAACCCGTGAAACAATTAAAAATATATATGCCCGAGACTTCAGAAACAAGAAAACAATTCAGTTTGAGAACGTAAATAATTGAAAAGATGCCATTTCCCCAACGAATCTGTAAAAAAAAGACAATAATTACGTGGCGGTTTGCAACGCGCTGGGCTACTGTCTCAAAGTAAATTACGGAAATGTATTGAATGCACGTTCGATCAAAGATTTAACCATTCATTTTTTTAAAATACGGGGTCATTAATGAGAAATGTCTGCCATTTTCGTCCTAATAACTTCCCAGTAATATAAATAAATAAAACGACTGGGGAAGCCGTAAAAAATACAAAGGTTTATGGCTAGTTAATGAAGATCGACAGTGAAAGTCTCATTTTAAATCAATGAAGAAAATGTGTAAAATGAAAATAATAATAATAATAACGTAGCCTATCAGTTTTCGCAAATCACCATACAAATGTGAATATATCTAAAGGATTTACACAAACTTCACCTGACAAAATCTAACATCAGCATAATCTCGAATCACAAATGTTAGTCGTTTTGTATGAGTTATGTCTGTGTTGAAAAGGGGATCGTGCCTCCAGGTCATTGCTGATTACACTGACTGATCTATAAGTAGTAAATGTGGAAATAGCATCGTCTAGTGGCCAGAATCAAAACTACACCTCCAATTACCGTGATTCCAGTGCAAGTGTAGTTGTAGCCTATTGAATCTTATTGTATTGAGTGAGACCTTTTATACTTATGCACAGGGGTGAGGTGAAGGGGAGGTGGTGGGAGATTCAAATAATAAATGAATGCTGAATTTATACAGCTAATAAATATATGCACAAACGGATAATCCACCTGCATAGTGTAGATGGAAACTCAGGTGAACTACAATCCTCAAAGGTGACGATGGTCAAACCATATGGAAGAAAGAACACAAGTTTTGTTAACATAACGTTCAAACACATTTTGCGAAATTAATGTAGCAAACGAATTTTTATGAAGAGCATTTGTTTAACCCATATACAGATTCTGATCAATTGTTTTCAGACAATAGGCTTCTAGTAAAATAAGTCAATATAGAGACAATCAGCAAAATAATTATGCTCATTCTATTCGTTTCACCACGGTTTCTTTAATAAATATTAATTCTGTAGCCTATGTAAATCAATGCTCATTGTGTTCAACCAACTGTAGGCTACTGTTTACATTAAACATTACTACATAAAAGCATAGTTTATCCGTTAATATTCCACATTTATTCCCCCTCAATACTACTACTATTACTGGTACTACTAGCCTACTAATAGCCTAAATCAAGTAGGACTATGCATAGTCTCAGAACATTTAAAACTTAATAGTTTTGCTTTCAGCGTACAAGACTACAATTTATGCAAGATTAAAAATTGATGCATGTTGATTATTGCAAAGAAAACGTGCACTATTTTCGAGAATTGTTACATCGCCTTTACAATGATATTCTGCAGTCTGCAGCCACGTGACAGGCCTGAATTAAGAGAGAACTGTATATTTCATTGCATCTTGTTTCACTACACTACAGTGTTATTATACAGCCCTTTCATTATGAGCACTAAGATTTATAAAAATCTGTATTATGTCTTACCAAACACAATTATTTCATATTCAATAATAGCCTATTTCATAATCAAAATTTCTGAAATAACCATATTTGGCCTTATTAGAACTCTAAATCTGTCTTCTAGCGTGCAATGTATTGGTTTAGGAAATAGGAGTTACTCCAATCGTAAAACGTCCGACAAAATTTAAGATGATTTTAAAAGTGTGATTTCCAACATTAAGCAGCAGACGAAAAAGCAAAAAAAAAAAAAAAAATTACAAAGGAAGCCATCACTAAAAAAAAAAAAAAGACATTTTCCCCTAATATCCTCATTCCAAGCCTTTCGGCTAATTGGTTTCTTTACGTTATATTAGCTATTTGGCCTGAACGAAAATAAAAGTAATGATCTCATGTTATTTTATTAATATTGCTATATTATAGGCAATGCTACGTATTAGCTATCCAACTAGAATTTGGTAGAAACAAAACAACACCTCAAATAAATGTTAAACCCATTTTTTTTGGTAAACGAAATTCTAATAGGATGGGCACTCATTTCTTTCACTCAGAGGTCATGATTCCCCCCGTATTTTCCCCTTCTAATGGTTCCACCATCATGGCTGCATCCTTCAGTAGTACTAATATGTTGTTATTATTATTATTATTGCCTAAATTAACAGCAAAAAATTATTTAATTAATTAATTTTAAAAAATACAGACGATCATGTGCCGAAAAAAAATGCCATGTTTTAAAGGACGTGGACCTCTAATATAGCCTATAGAAGATATATATATAAAACAATATTCTGCTTGTCCTACAAATTTGTAATCTTTTACGGCAACGTTTCGCACGAACACGAAAGTATTTGAAAGCACTGGGATCTAGGATGAAGTTCTTTAAAAAAAAAATGAAAGAAAAAGACTGCAATCTTCTCACTCGAGACCCCGTAAAACACCCTCAAAAAGTAAAAGCTAGATTCTGCAGGTCCTCGCATTAGTATTTACCTGTAATGAAATCCGCCTGACCTGAGACATTCATGCAGGGGGTTGGAAAGCAAACGCGAGTTGTTAAGCGTGAGCACTCTGCACTATGTCATTGGGCAAAAGTATTTGACAGTTGGAATGATCTGCAAATACTTCATTAGACAGTGTATGAGTTCCCCCTTGTGCCCCATGGTCCAGTTCTGGTAAGATTTACAAATGATAACATAAACAGAGTAAAAAGAAATTGATCCCGCGTTTGAAAGCGGAGGAGGGGCCCTTAAGAATGTGATCTGCCCACTTAACATGAAAAGCAGGACGTCTGTTGGGCAAGATGAGTTTTTGACCCACTGCATAACTCGCGCAGTGCTGTTCCTAATGAATTTATTCAAGTTCAGCTGATAAGGAACCTCGTCAAGGGACGTCGCAGGTCTGTGCTGAAGGTAAGAATCACAGCACAGTTACTGGACAAGGGGAACATATAAAGGCAAGGGCTGTGGGTGTGCAGTGTGGATGTTTGTTTGTTTTCTCTCGATTTAACAACCCTTGCTCAAAAAGGAAGCTAAAAAATATTTTATGAAGTAGATCTTAAATACTGTTGCTTTTTGAGTATGATAAATACCACGTGCGTATTTGTATTTAAATTATACGTTTTGTATATGAATATTAACAAGTAGTCTATTGAAAAGTCCGTATATTTCATTCTTCCGACTTTTATAGATACTTATGCCATTTGCGTTGCAACTCAGGGACTGCAGATGAAACTAGCCTGTATGGCTAAATCTGGCACATTTACATGATGTACACGTTCTTATGTCAATAAATGTGCATGGTCCCTTTTAAAAAATAAATAAAAATAAAAAATTGTAATTGTAAAATTAATTTGTAAATAATAAATAAGTGGCAAAAAACCCTTGAGCAATATATTTAATAAAATACTCCAGTCAATTAAAAAACACATAAATCAAAATATTAACAACTACAATGAAATATAACTTGGAATAGTGACAAAATCCATTTATTTATTTGATTTTCAATGTATGTTACAAAGGCTTAATCAATGCAACAATATTTTCTATGATGGGTATACTTTGGTAATAGGGATATATTTATGTATATATATTTGTGTGTGTGTGTGTGTGTTGTGATAAATGGAATTAAATAAATACATTTGAACAGCACATCATGCCTATGAAAAAACCTGTGGTTAACATTTGAAGCAGCTTAAAATTGATCCCACCAAATTCTACAAGATTTAGCAATGATTTCATTTCAATGGCCCATCCATCCTTTTCCCCTCACTGACAGTATCCTTTACACCTCAACAATTCAACTTGAGAGTCATCTTAAGACAAGTGGTTCATTTCTCTGCATCTCTAGGAAAACCACAGGGAGCACGAGAACAGGCAGGCCAGTAGATGTCTAGACAAAGAATCAACATTTACACAGACACATTCACCACACTCAAGGAGAATGGGTTCTTATCAAAGGTTCGTCTCAGGGCCTTACATGATGGAAAGGACGGATGGGAGTAGCTACTGATGCTGATGCCATGTGTGTCGTCACTAACTTAATAGGGACCAAAGTCCACTTTCTTATAGTGACCAGGACAATAAACAAACTCCTAAGGAATGAGGCCCACAAACACAATCAATCAGTCACACATCCCAAACACACCCTTGAGTTCACAACAATACACTGCTGTAGCGATCAGCAAATCCCACTTGTAAATTTGGGCTTTACAATTAATGCTATGCTGAATGTTTTCAAAACATTTAACCAGATATCCTCAGGCAAACATGCAAACTGATAGATATCAAATAAAATGGTCTTATCCATTTTACTCACTACTTGTTAAACCAGAACGTAAAGGCAGATGACTCTGGACACTCTTCATCAGGCCATATAGCTTTTCTGACTCGCACAGCCTTCGCTGACAGCAGTTTGGCAGAAGAACGGCCTAGTCAATCAATGAAAGCAAGCGGCCTACACAAGTTTGGTTTCACGACTTGGCGGAACTATGACGCTTAGTGTGAATCATTTACTGCCACTCACCAATGAAGAACCGAGCCATTGCCAGCTAATGTCTTTGATTGGCTTGTCGCCTGTCAAAAGAGTCTGATTTACAGTTTGCTTTCGGTAGTGAACTGATGGTTTATTCTTGACAAACTTCAATAAAATGAAGAGTTAAGCCAAAGGAGGTCAGACAAACGGTGTATTTTGTCGAATGCAGCCGCAGCGTGAGCTGATGTGTTTGTTAAAGTAGGGAGGGTTATAGCAGTGAGCGCTATTGCACATCACTGATCCACCTTCTTAGTTCTAAATCGTCACTGGCTCTGTGAAGTTTCCCAAAGCTGGAATAGATTTGTGTGTTTCTGATGCACTAAAACACTGAGTGAAAGGACAGAGAAAATACAAAGAGAAAGAGAGAGAGAGAAACGGGGACTGGAGCCAGGTCATATTACTCTTACTTATTAAAACCTCAATCAGGTCTGAGAGCTCTGGACTAGAGCAGTCTGTCAGACTCGGCTCAGAGCAGTACCACAGAATTTGATCCTCCTCTTTCTCTGTGACATGTTTGTAGTCTACATTTCAGTTCATTTACAATTATGACTCAGTGGCATGCACAAGAGACATGTTTTAATGCAAAGTATCACAGATTTGAAGAAAACAGCTACAGTATTTGGCTTCAAACCACACAGTATCCTTCATTTTGCATTATTTTGAAAGTCAAAATGAATATGTAGCATTAGTCAATGTTTAGCGTTACTAAAGAGACCTTTTCCACCACTGTCCTAAAACAGTAATTTAAGATTAAAAGTTGAAAAGGATGGCTATGTTTGCATGAAATCAACAAATGTTTTAAGCAAATGAAGCTTCATAAAAAACATTCAAAACTGGTTATTATATGCTTATTGTGATGAAAATAAAACAATATATAAAAATACTTCCTAGTGTGTGACTCTTTCCTCCTGTCTTGTTTGGGTCTTTGAAGTCGTTCCTGTTGATAATAATCTATGTGGTGTTGGGAAAGGGCTGTGAGGTCAGGGGTCGCACTGGCTCTGTGATCCTGTGTTTGTTATTGCTATGCTGCCCTTGGCCAGGTTAACACAGCGTCGTCATCTCAGACGTCTCACTGTGCCCCGCGGAGGGGGAAGGTGGAGGTCACCCTCTTAAATGTGTTGATGGGACCTGGAGTGGCTAATCTAAAGTGGTGAAATGTTATCCCACTAAAGAGGGGGAAATGAAATTTCAAAGCACACTTACCACCATTGCGCCTGCTTCCCTTGTCAGAAAGACTGCTTGCCAAGTCGTTGCATTGTTGAACAGGATAAGTGACAGCTGGAGGGAGCTCTCACACTTCAGTGGCCAACTGTAGTATTCAAAGTCTGCAGTAAAATTGTGAGTAAAACTAAGTTGAAATTAAAAAAAAGGAATATATAGACCATCGTAAAAATGTTATGTATCAAGTTTGGGACCCTTAAAGGGTTAGTTCACCCAAAAATGAAAATTATCCTGTGTTTTACTCACCATCAAACCATCCTAGGTGTATATGACTTTCTTCTTTCAGACGAATCCATTCGGAGTTACAGTGGTGTGAAAAAAAGTATTTAGTATTTAGTCAGCCACCAATTGTGCAAGTTCTCCCACTTTAAAAAGATGAGAGAGGCCTGTAATTTTCATCATAGGTATCTCAACTATGAGAGACAAAATGAGAAAAAAAAAATCCGAAAATCACATTGTTGGATTTTTAAAGAATTAATTGGTAAAGTCCTCGGTAAAATAAGTATTTGGTCAACAAGCAAGCAAGATTTCTGGCTCTCACAGACCTGTAACTTCTTCTTTTAAGAGGCTCCTCTGTCCTCCACTAGTTACCTGTATTAATGGCATCTGTTTAAACTCATTATCAGTATAAAAGACACCCGTCCACAACCACAAACAGTCACACTCCAAACACCACCATGACCAAGACCAAAGAGCTGTCAAAGAACACCAGAAACAAAACTGTAGACCTGCACCAGGCTGGGAAGACTGACTCTGCAATAGGTTAGCAGCTTGGTGTGAAGAACTGTGGGAGCAATTATTAGAAAATAAAAGACATACAAGACCACTGATAATCTACCTCGATCTGGAGCTCCACGCAAGATCTCACACCGTGGGGTCAAAATGACACAAGAACTGTGAGCAAAATGATCCCAGAACCACACGTGGGGACCTAGTGAATGACCTGCAGAGCGCTGGGACCAAAGTAACAAAGGCTACAATCAGTAACACACTGCGCCGCCAGGGACTCAAATCGTGCAGTGCCAGACGTGTCCCCCTGCTTAAGCCAGTACATGTCCAGGCCCATCTGAAGTTTGCTAGAGAGAATTTGGATGATCCAGAAGAGGATTTGGAGAATCTCATATGGTCAGATGAAACCAAAATAGAAATTTTTGGTAAAAACTCAACTTGTCGTGTTTGGAGGAGAAGAATGCTGAGTTGCATCCAAAGAACACCATTCCTACTGTGAAGCATGGGGGTGGAAACATCATGCTTGGGGCTGTTTTTCTGCAAAGGGACCAGGACGACTGATCCGTGTAACGAAAGAATGAATGGGGCCATGTAAAGTGAGATTTTGAGTGAAAACCTCCTTCCATCAGCAAGGGCATTGAAGATGAAACGTGGCTGGGTCTTTCAGCATGACAATGATCCCAAACACACCGCCCGGGCAACGATGGAGTGGCTTCAATCAAAGAAGCATTTCAAGGTCCGTGGGGGCTAGCACGTCTCCGATCTCAAACCCCCATAGAAAATCTGTGGGAGGGAGTGAAAAAATCGTGTGGCCCAGCGACAGCCCCACTCCAAAAACATTACTGCCTTAAGGAGATCTGCATGGAGGAAGGGCCAAAAAATACACCAACAGTGTGTGAAAACCTGGTGAATTTGACTTACAGAAAACGTTTTGACCTCTGTCATTGCCAACAAAGGATATATAAAAAATTATTGAGATGCAATTTTGTTATTGACCAAATACTTATATTCCACCATAATTTGCAAATAAATTCTTTAAAAATCCTACAATGTGATTTTTTGGATTTTTTTTTTCTCATTTTGTCTTTCATAGTTGATGTATACCTATGATGAAAATTACAGTCCTCTCTCATATTTTTAAGTGGGAGAAATTGCACAATTGGTGGCTGAATAAATACTTTTTTCCCCACTATATTAAAAATTGTCCTGGCTCTTCTAAGCTCTATCATTGTAGTGGGTGGGTGTTTCTGTTTAACAGTCCAAAACACGTCAAATAAAGCACGCACATCCATAATAAAACGTGCCTCACAAGGCTCCTGGGGGGTGAAAGAAGGCCTCCTGTAGCAAATCCACGTGATTTTGTAAGAAAATATCCATATTTCAAACGTAATAAACACTTTTCTCCACTTCTGCTGACTTGTCGTATGCGGTAAGCGTTCCGGTGATGACGTTAGACGTATGCGTCGCGCCTGTGCGCCTTGCGGTATGCTAGTCTCAGAGTTTTAAGAAGCAAAGTTTCCTTACTTTAGCAAAGGAAAACCAGTCTCCTCTTGGCTTATATGGAAATCCTCCGACATTCTTCTTTACAAATACTCGTTTTGGGCATCAATTCAATGACCGCCATTTTTTTTTGTTCTCTCTCCGCATTCGTCACTAATCACGCAACGCATACGTCCTGCGTCATCTGCCGGAACTGCTTCCGCGTATGACAGATAGCGGAAGTGATAGAAAAGTGTTTATTACATTTGAAATATGGATATTTTCTTACAAAATCACGTGGATTTGCTACAGGAGGCCTTCTTTCACCCCCCAGGAGCCTTGTGAGGCACGTTTTATTATGGATGTGCGTGCTTTATTTGACGCGTTTTGACCGGTACAGAGACACCTGCTCACTGCAATGATAGAGCATAGAAGTGCCAGGACAATTTTTAATACAACTCCGAATGGATTCGTCTAAAATAAGAAAGTCATATACACCTAGGATGGTTCTGGGGTGAGTAAAACACAGCCTAAATTTCATTTTTGGGTGAACTAAACCTTTAAATTTCAACATTAATTAGGCATTACTTTAGAAAAACAGTAAGGAGCTCCTTTTCCACGTATTTTTTAATAATATAATAATTATTATTATTACTCCTGCACAGGTGAAAGTAGACGACATAAATACTAATTGCAGTGGTGAACAATCTTACACAAAAGTCTTGGAATTAAAAAAGCATGTAATAGATAGACAGATAATTATGTAATAAGGTATGGACATAAAACCAATAAATGGCAGAATATAATTAATTCCATTACTTTACCATCTAATAAATTACAAATAAATCACTATATTATTTACATGCTACAAGTGAATTTAGGCATCACGACATTATAATGTACATTATGAAAAATGGATATTCATTTTGAGAGTTGCTAAGATTATGTTTAACAAGGTGTTAAATTACAGTATTTTTAAAGGTTAACATAAAAAAATTAATTGACAAAAAATGGCAGCTGGGTTGTTGATACACAGTGCAAAACGTGACTGACTTTAACAGAGCAGTTAGAGAGAATGTACATGTATTTGCATCTAAAAATATCAGACTTTTGTAATTAATGAGTTTACTTAGCGTGACATATTTATGACTGTTTATGACATAAGTATATCTCTGCTATGTTTCCTTTGAATCAAGGCACTGTTTAGGTCTGCTCAAATGATTATTAAAAGATGTTCTCTTTCATTGAGAGCCTCCTCCAGCTCATCGGACCAGTCGCCCCGCATTCCCAGTCCTCCTCAGTAATACTAATGCAGAACACATTTAGGGCCACAGCACTCAGACCCAGGCAATGGTAAATTGGGCTAAGAGAGCTGGCACAGCCACTTAATCAGCCATTATTTATGGGGCTCAGTGGTTTAAATCAACAAGAGCAGGAACTGGGGCCAGGCCTTATGGGTTTATAACTGCTGTCAAAATAATCACATACAGATATATTCATCAGAGAGCAAACCAGATCAGTTTAGCACCCTCCCCCCTCATGTTAACCCCCCTTTCCTTGCTAAGCCTCTCACATTCTTGACACTTTACTCTTCTTCGATACTGTATCACACGGACCATGTGAGATAACTTCACTTCTTAGCAGTGCCCTCTTGCCATGTATTGGCTTGTCCCCATGTCAGTTTCACTCCCAACACATTTTACACTCAGCTCTTGGACAATGACAGCATACCCACAGTTCATTAGAGAAAAAGATGTTGGCAGGATTGAGCAGCAAGAGGAGTGAAGGTGGAGCCAGAGCCATATTTAAAAGGAATGGAATTTCTGAATGAGTAATACTTGACCATTGGATCTGCCTGGATTGGGAACAGAGGTATTTGGTGTACTGGACTTGTCTGAAGAACTGAGAAAAAAAAATAGAGAATACAGAAAACAATGAGATAAAAACTGCATGAGACTGAGATTCTGGGTGATCCTCATTCTCCATGTGCCATTAATTAACTTAATAGCCTTCAAGCTATTTAGAGGATAAAGACTCTCAGATGAAGGGTGGGGTCCAACAGCAAGTACATTAATGGTTATGCAAACAGCTTGACTTCAGTTCAGCACAATCTATCTAATGAAATGAATTATCTGAGTGATGACACTGAATAATAGCTTGGATTTTTATACTCTGTAACACAAGTATTGTCAAAGGAAAATGTAATGGTTTCCTATGCAAGACATGCAGAATCAAGCATTTGGAAGTGTCAAAAACTTGGTTACGTTCCAGCAAATGACAAATATAATCTCAGAGTGGCAATAAGGAAAAGTAATAAGCATGAACCTGGCTCCAGTTTTTGGTCAGTGTCGTGCAACTACAAGCTTTTAACTAACCATATCTGACAATTCACCTTCTTCATTTGTTCACTCATACATCTGGTGATATATTTGTCCATTCTCACTGAAACAGTATCAATTAACAATATGGCATATAGTTTGAAAAAAAAAATGGTTCAACTAACTGCCAAATTTGAAATCAACTGCGCTGTATTGTTCAGATTTTGCATGTGAAATCCTGTCAGAATCATTTATGGAGACAGTGTTCACTAGTTACAATAAATGTAGCCACATACAGGTCATAACTTGCACAACAACTCAAGTGACAAAGATGTTTTTATAGTTGCTACAGTAAGTAGAGTATGAAAAAAGACTGCATTTAAATATTTGGTAACACTTTAGATTAGGGAACACATATTCACTATTACCTATTTACATATTACTAGCATATTTGGCTGTTTATTAGCACTTATAAAGCACATATTCATGCCTTATTCAACATGACCCAGCATATAGATCCCTTAACACTACCAAATGTCTAAACTTATTGATGGAAACCTCTTCGTAAATAGTAGTAACCAAAAACGTGTTACCAAATGTTCAAATATTAGGGGTAATGCGTTAACAGAAAACAATCCAGAGTTAGTCTGGACAAATATGAAACATATTAACTTTGCATTTTGATTTCTAGTTGCAAAATATATCCATATGCCATTTTATGTTGGCTATACAACAGACAAAACATCATGTCCTCATAACCTGGAGTTGCCGTAAATAATTGCCTATTTGATAAACCGAGCTGAACCTTTTCCACATTCTAATTTGCACTGTGCAATTTTGACATCTCTGAAGTGACTTACAAATAAAGCCTGTCAGTTTGAAACTGGAAAGCAAGAAGTTGAAAAATCAAGTGGAAAGGTGATAGTGCAAATGATCCAAGTAGTGGGAAATGGCGTACCAGTTCCAGAGGTGAAATGAGAAGAACAGCCTATTTCAGCCTCTGTAGCACCTGGTTTCTTTCAGGAAGAGTGTGTGGGGAGAGGAGAAGGGAATGGTGGTGAGCTCAGGGGTCTTGTCAGGGACAAGGCCAAAGCTGTCTCTGCTTTGTGCAGCTCTAGGTGGAATCAGAGCTGCAAGGTGGCTTGTGTTTGCAGGCTTGGGGGTCTGGCTAGAAGCAGTGTTTGGGGCTTTCTAACTGATTGGGATCTAATTTGTTGGCCTGACTGCAGGGAACTTTTTCCAGCCTCCACCCAAGGGAGTCTGATACAGGAGCCCTGGAGCATGCTGACTGACAGCCTATGCAGCAGTAACCAATGAAGCGATCTGGGAAAAGGGGCTGCGGAAAGGTGTGGAAGGGATCAATGAGCTATGATCGATGAGACAAAAACATTGCACTTTTCTTAGACCCATGAAATGGCAGTCCAAAAACTATTTAGGGATCACTTGCTCAATCACACATTTTTACTCATGCTAAATTTAAAATTCTGTTAAAAAGCAACATACTACTGTGTTATTGTTGTGACTATCAATGTGCTTCCCAAACCTCAGCAACTGTACAGATAATGTCTAGCTTTTTTCAAAACAAAGAAGTCACCTTGTTATCTGTATCAGGATCAGATGCTATTAGGAATGGGACTAAGCAAACAGCCGAAGGCTGTGAATCCCTGTCTATGTGTGTCTTTATCTAATCTACACACTTGAGGATGAGCTGCCTGGTGACATGGTTCTGTGCCTCCGGACTGCTCGGCCTTGTTGCAGTCCCTCTGGTGTTCTTGGAATTTCCCCCCTGGACTTTGAATCCCAAAAAGAATATAGACGCTGTAAGCTTGCTTTGTTTGACTACAAAATAAAAGCCATTTGAGTCCGGTTTTCCTCATTGAGAGGTCCTTGTAAATATCGGCCAATGTATCAGCTCACACTGGTGAGAGACACAATAGAACAGCTAGTTAGCATTTTGCATTTTATGCCATTGTCTGCTTTTTCTGATTGCTTTAAAAATCAGGCACCTGCCTTGTACAAAAAAATAAAAATAAAAATAAAAATAAAAATAATATATAATAGTTATATATATATATATAGAGATATATATATATAACCCTTTATCTAAAACGTTAAAAATCAATATAAGCTAAAAACTACATAATAACACAATATTGCACAAAACACCCCAATGTAACTGATTAAAAACAAAACTTTTAATTTTTACAGTTAAACAATTTACTGTAAAACCTTTTCCTGTTGAGTATAGATTTAAACTGTAAATTATTTTGTAACCCATACATTTTATAGTACTTTATAGCCAAATTACATATTCTATTTTCACTGTATCACTCAATAAAGTTTTCACTGTACTGGTAAGGTAATATTAAGGTAATCAGTTAACAGATTTTTATTGTAGCATTTTTATACCTTTTTTTTACAGTTTTGGACACTGATTTGACTCACTATTCATATTTGTATCATAATGTTGTAAAACAATCAGTAACATGTAGCCTGCTTCAGAAAATGCAAAATGCTAGCATACAAATTAGTAAGAGTCATCAAAAACTCCTATAAAAGCATCCTAAACTCAAAAAGAAAATAGAGCTACAGAATCATCTCAGCACCTTCACATGCAAGTTTTTTCTCCTCTGCTTTAAGGTCAAGATACCGGTGTATACATGGGCATACATTACACACACACACACACACACGCACGCACACTCAATCGGCCAGAGGAAGCTCTGTTCGTAGGTCCTGCCTGCCCAGCATCAGGCTAAGTGCTCTTGACAGCCAACCACACAGTTATTAACTGTGATCCGCCACCACAGGCCTGGGCACCGCGGCTGCGGGGAGGGCGTAGGATGGACTCCACACACCCACACAAAGACTGCTTTCAGTGCTCCGGTCCTCAAGCATCTCTAATACACACTTACTGTACTTTCACATACATACATTTGGCCTCATTTTTAAAAATCCTGCTGATCTTGTGAGCATTTTTTAATTTCAAAAGTGTAATTCCACCAACAACTCATGCATGGGCAACCTAATACTGTTACAAAAAATACTGTGGCACACCATGGTACACTGATGGTATCAAATAGTGTTACCAATTGTCATTTTGTATATATTATGGTAATGAATGATTACCATATTCATGTACCATGGTATTTACATATTACTTCAAAACCATGTCACTGGTGATAAAAGCTGAGGGAGGTAAAATGGGACAGAGTGCCTCACTCAGTTCCAGTTGAACGCAAACCATTATGGGATATGACCCTGTAAATTTCTGTACAGTAGCCCGTATGTGCCTGGAGGCAACAAATGCTTTGCTTAACCTTTCAAATGCAGTCAGAGCCCTTTTAATCAAAGACAGTGGTCTGAACGCTGTTTGTGTCTCTGGCTTCACACGACTCTACCACCTCTTCTGAGGATGTGGATGCTGAAGTCCAGTTTCAGCCCCCACAGCGTCACATTAGCCTGTGAAATAGGGATGCAGTATATTTCAGACATTCTGAGGAGGCCGTCCATAATGACAGTTGTCTATGTTTAGCTCTGAAAATATTTCAATAAACAGCATCTCGTCCTCACAAACAGATGGACTGAAAAACCCCAAGCCACTTTTTCCTGCCTGCGTTTCCCATAATTAGAGCCCACAACTCGCTGTTAAATAGTTGAGGCTTTTTGCCTTTGAATCGACAGTCTTTTATATAGTAGCACGGCGTACACAGCTTTTATATAGTAGCACGGCGTACACAGGCTCCCCACGCCGTGGGATGGTGCTGGCCATCTATGGCCGCCTTCAAAGCAGCAGTGGGCTGAAGACAACTGACATGTATTATTCTACACAAGTGCTTTTTTTTTTCACATCAGGCTTCCGGCCACAAAATAGCTGGATTTGTCCATCAAGTACTGCTATTTTGGATACTCTGTTTTTCCACACTATGTGTTTTCTGTATGTTGTTGGAGCAATGATAACCACAAGCAGCTAAACATGACACAGATTATTATTGTAATAGCTGAACCCTTCGGAAAACATACTGTGGCCGTACTGTGGTACAGTAAAGTATCAGATGGTAAAAATGGTGGAATTTTTGAATATAGGCCTAGTACTGACTGATGCATTCACATACCATAGAATGTAGAGTACATGGGATTCCAAGGCACTACAAAAATACATAAAATAAATGTACTTAATATGCACAAAAAAAAGCATTTAAATAAATAAATATTTTTTTTGCAAATATAAACTGTCTAAAGAATTCATGTTATTCAAATATAATAATAATAATAGTAATTAATAACAATAAATGCAGGTTTATTATTAATAATAATAACAACAGTAATAATTTATTAATCTTAAGATTAAAATAAAAATAATAATGTTAAATGGGTTTTATTAAATTTAAACTATAATCTGCATATTAGAGGTAGCTCCATTCAAACTGAAATAATCTTTTTCCTGATTGAGACTCAAAAATTAGCAAAACGAAACTATAAAATGAGTCAAAATGAACCAATTAAAAATATACAATTATTACCATGCTATGCAATGGCGAGTAATGAAGTGCCCTTTGAATCCCGCGCAGCCAGGAATTGTCCATTAAAATGAATTGAATGAATGAATGAAAATAAGTTAGCCCATCCTAATCCTGGTTCAAACTTTAAAAAAAAAAAAAGACCAAAGTGGACTGAAAATTGAACCATTATAATATAACTAATTACAAGACATACAGCAAACTCAGGGTAAGCGGGTGGCTGTGACCCAGCACAGCTATAGGAAGTGTCTGCAATTGTGCCATTAAAATCTACAGCCTGACAGGATTGTTTTGAACCTCAAGGATCTGTTCAGAAAGTGTTCCCAAAAGCAGTGTGTTCAGGCGTGTTCCCAGACCTCATCTCACTCGGTGGCACACATCCCAAGTTCCCAACTATGTGTGACAGATGGTTCCTGCATTACCATTGTAAAGAGAACACTGCCCTCATGAGGAAACTATTGTGCTTATGTGTGTGTTATAAAATATTAGGACAGATTAAACCAAACACTCGATCCTCAAATAAATAAAGCTTCTAACATACCTGTTTGACTGCATATCTTCCGTGTAACACATGAGGAATTCTATAGAATTTGATGGCCGCTGTTTTAGTTCAAATAAAAGAGGACGAGACTTTCAAAAATATTCTTTATTCTTCAAAACGCGGTTGTGTGACATCATTCCGAAGCAGTCCGATTCGTGTGTGGTTCATTCACTCAAAAAGAATCATTTGTTAAAGAACCAGATATCGTTAAATTCTCCCATTATCGCACTGAGGAGAGATAGACGGATATTAAGATTTTCTTACAATTAATATTGAAGCGTTTCTCATACTTAATAACAAACATGGACGGACCACTTTTATATGCTTACAGAGCTTTTCATTTTTAAAGCTAAATCCTCAGTCCCCATTTTATTAAAGGGGTCATATGATGCAATTTAAAAATTTTCCTTTCTCTTTGGAGTGTTACAAGCTCTTGGTGCATAAAGAAGATCTGTAAAGTTGCAAAGACTAAGTCTCAAATCCAAAGAGATATTTTTATAAAAGTTTCCTTTCCTCGCCTCAGCCTCCCGCCTCCCCCGATCCCCCTACCGTTAAAACGTTGCTGTTCGCTAACACGCCCCCACATGTCTACGTCACTATCTGGGAAGATTTGCATAACAAACCAGTACTCCACATGTCAGGCAAAGAAGAAGGCGAACTTTTATTCGTCCGCTTGAGTCTTGCGGTTGCCAGCCGGCTAAATGTCCGCTGAAGACTTGCGGTGTGATTCGTTGTGAAACTACTTTTTTTGGTCTTCCAAAAGAGGATGATATCTGTTTCGTCATGCCTGGAGCTGATCCTTGCTGGTCTTCTGGCTTGTAGGCTAAATCTACAACTTGCGCTGTTGATCGCCGGTGGTGGGAGCCGGATTGGGAGCTAGCAGCAGAGTCCAGCCCAGAGGACTTTCCCCACCGCAAAAAATGTGTTGCGGGGCAAGCCCGCATCTCTGCCGCAATCAGGGGTGCTGCCGGGTGCCTCTTCCTCATCCTCACGATTCTAGCCTACTGGGGGGCGCCCTGCCCCCTCTTATGATCCTCACTTAAATATCTTCTCGGCCCCATGCGATCTGATCCCGGTGCTCACTACTAGCCCTCCGGCCGTGAATTCCTCCCTGTGGTTTCCCCGGCTCCATGCTCACGTCTAGCCCTCCGGACCGTGCATCCTCACGCTTTTCCCCCTCCGGCCATCTGTCCACGACTCCGAGGCACCCAAAGCGAAACTTCTTTGTTTGGGTTCGTCCAAAAATGGCACGACGAGAATCCGTGGTCTATCGTTTAAGCTGTTCCCTACTATCACACACCATGTTGCGCCTCTATCGGAACCGGCAAGCTGCGCGCCGCCTGTCCGTGTGTCACGAGCCGGCGCTCTCTGCCTCGTACTCACGGCCGCTCCTCCAACCGTCTTCCCTCGCTGCTGAGAGCTCTCTGTTGCTGAAAGGTCTCGTCCAGGCGTGTGATCGGCGATGGCCGGCGCGAGCGAGGGCCGAGTCCCACGGCTCTCCGGCACTCTACCCCCTGCGGCGCACAGCCCGCTCGGATAGAAGTGGGGTGTGGCATGTTTGGTAACTCATCCGCGGGTGGGGGGACGTGGCAGCCGCACTTTCTGTACCGTCGCCGACAGGGCCCCATCACAGCCATCAAACGGCACTGGATAGCTGGCCAATGCACAGCCCACCACCCCGATCGCTTTGTTTTAAGAACAAATAGCGCAGCGGGCGTTCAAGAAGGCGGGGCATATATGTAGGCGACCACGGTTGAAGAGACGTTAGCATATATCTATCAGAAAAGATACCGGGTTTCCATTGGTTTTATATGCACCTGAACCCCCTCTCATAGACAGCATGCTTCAGTGGGTACTGACACCCTCAATAATGTGCGTTCCCCCGTCTTCACGCAGCAGCAATACCCCCGTTACCCTTAACTCATCAGTTCCAGGGGGTCCTTTTTCCACTTTCTAGTGTTTTGTGCTAACGGAAGACAAGGTGGTGTCTAAGCGGGGGGCGTGGGGGATAATAACAGTCAGGTAGGGAAACTGAGGACGTACCTTCCGCTTTGCTAGCGTACTCTGGCTCTTGGGTTGACTCACCAAGTCTGCTATTGTTGGTCGACTCATGTACAGCACAAGCCTAAGCTCTAAGCTATAATAGGGGCCCTGTCCTGGATGCCAAGACCGTGCCTCGTGCGTCTGAGCGACGCACGGCGGGGACAAGAGGTCAGAGCGGTAGCACCGAGCATGGGCGAGGTGCAACGTCGAGGGATGACCTGGATATGCCAGTGAGTCGGCAACGGCAGCCGCTCCGATCTCAACAGGAGTCAAAGCGGGCGCCGCAGACGACCTCGGGCAGGCAACTCGAACCGGGGGGGGGGCACCCATACGACACAGGAGGACAAACAAGCAGCGCGGGGTGGGGACACAGGTAGGTGGGGTCAACTATTCTATTTGTGGGAGTTCAATACAAATGTACTGTACAGCGAGAGCAGTCAACCAAAAGGAATGCAGAAAATCTATTCCGGAGGCCATCTGAGAGGAAAAACCGAGGAAGAGTGGCATAAGTCTTGGTTGAGAATGATTTGAAGGAAACCTAAAGCAGGGTAAATAGCAGGGTAAATGGAGAAGTTTGTGGCTTGGAGTTGTGGGTGAATGACTCTACTGAGCAGATGCTAAGGAGATGTTTGAGAGAGACCCCCCATATACTCCAAGCGTACACATTTTATCCTGCTTACAAGACCCTCAAGGAAACGCCTTATTTCATCCCTTTAATTACAAATGCTCGTAACACTCGTATACACATTTGATTTGACAGTCCTTTACATTCAGATGGATTCTCTTCATCCTTGTCACTCCGTCTAACAAACATGTGTACAGTGTTCACACACACAGCCTCACAGATACACAGAGGGATATTCACATCATGTAAAACCACACTGTAAAACAGTCATACAAACAGATGCCTCTAATAGTTCCAGGCTACACCCTGACAGACGACCTCCCCAAGAAGGGCGACCACCCGTCCTCTCGCCCCGGACTTGCAGAGCGGGGCTCAGGCCTGACTCAGCGCAACGGTGCCTCCACTTCAGCTCAGTGGCCTCCAACACAGCGTAAGTAAAACCACCTGCAGTGCAGTCAGAGGTCATAACCACTATGGTAATGGGTAAACTCAGTGTCAGACAAGCAGACACACATTCAACTCTGAATGACACCACACACACTGTATTATCAGCAAACCTGACAGTGATTAGCAAACACACACACACATCAGTCTCCACATGGAGTGTTCAGTATATGGAGCTTATTCCTTACCAAAAGGTCACATGCACACTAGGCATTCACAAGCACAGTAGGTCTTATGAAGCTGGGTGGGATTCCACTGCTTGATTAAAGACAGCAAAAGCCTTTGATCTGTAATGAGCTGTAATTAATGCATCCTATAATGTGGGCATTAATAACTCTGTTCTAAATATGTTGGAGTTCTGAGAAACAAATGTGGGATTGCCTTCTTCACGTCATGACACTTTATCATTTATCATATTTAATTTATATAATATATATAGATATATATACATATACTTTATATAACTACCATACATATACATATATAAAATGTCATAACGTCATTATACACACAATATGTAATGTATCATATATTGTGTGGTAGGTAATATATATCCAATATCTATAACGTCATATACAATACATATTATATAAAAATAATATTAACCATACTTTATTGACAATAGAACTTTTGAACAGTGGAGATTTTTACTGTTTTTCTAAAGGATCTCTCGTCGCACCAGACTGCATTTAGCAGTACTTTTGATCCAAAGTCACAGTAAAATTTTGAAATATTTTACTATTTAAAATGTTTTCTATTTGAATATAATTTAAAATATAATTTATTCCTGTGTTTCACAGTTGAAGTTGGAGCAACATTACGCCCGTCCAGTCTTCAGGTCACATGATCCTTCAGAAATAATTTAATATGCTGATTTGCTGCTCAAAAAACATTTATTATGATTATGTTGAAAACAGCGGAGTAGAATTTAAGGTTTCTTTGATGAATAGAAACTTCAGAAGAACAGCATTTATCTGAAAATAGAAATCTTTTGTAACATTATAAAACTCTTTATCATCACTTTTGTCAATTTAAAGCATCCTTGCTAAATAACAATAATAATTTCTATAATTTCTTTCCCAAAGAAAAACTAAATTATACTGACTCCAAGCTTTTGAATGTTATAGTGTATAATGTTACAAAAGTTTTTTTATTTCAGACAAATTACCTGTGCGGGGTGGGGCGATAAGTGATCTTGTCTATTATCATCAAGAAATCTGAAAAAAAAAATTATTCACGTTATCAACTGTATAATAATAATAAATGTTTTTTTGAGCAGCAAATTTAGAATATTAGAATGATTTCTGAAGGATCATGTGACACTGAAGACTGGAGTGATGATGCTCAAGATTAAGCTTTGATCACAGGAATAAATTACATTTTAAATATATTCAAATAGAAAACAGTTATTTTAAATACTAAAAATATTTCACAATATTACTGCATTTTTCGTTGTCGATCAATAATGCAGGCATTTGGTGGGGGGGGGGGGGGGAAACAGCAAAGCAAATTCTTAAAAACTACTGTTCAAAAATGTTGACTGCAGTGCTGATTCCATATAAAATGTAACACATAAAACATGTATTCTACAAAACATATACTGCATAATATTATGGAATATAAGTTTATATATACATACATAAACTCTAAAAGAGGTCTAATCCTGGAAATCATTATCATTTACTGCCCTCACTTGTAATTTAATAACAATATAATAACACTAATAATATAATTGGATAAATATAAAATTCATTACATTTAAACATATATTCTGCATAATATATACTGCATAATATTATGTAATATATACAGTAGTTTATACATACTACTAGTCTCAAGAAACTCTAAAAGAGAACTAATCCTGGAGATCATCTATCATTTGCTGCCCTCTACTGGACAAGTCAGTTACTGCTGAAACTACACCAATTCATATACACTCGATTTCCACTGGAACCATTAAAGTTTCAAGAAATCCAGTTAGGCAAGGAAGTTGAAATTTGGAGCCATGTGTCAGAAATCTTACAAAATAAACAAATACTCTGTTTTCATATCAAATCCATTTTTAACCATAATTAGAAACTTTTAATTTGAAAATGACAAATGATATTTCCTTCACTTGTGCACAAGTTATCCTAAGAAGTTGTTCATTTTTTTCTGGTACAGTCCACAAATGAGCAAAGGAAACATGCTAACTAGGAAGAGACCCAGTGGGCTGAACATCAGGAGGGTTTGTGAAAGAAACAAGAAAGTGAGTCCGTCACATAAAAAATTCACAGGAAAGAGTTGAACTGTACAGTTTAAGAGGTCTTCTGTTTGAACTTCAAAACCCAAGTAAATGCCTCCGAGGAAACAGACCTGAAGCTAGACGGCAAATCTGAGCAAGGCAATCTCACTCACACACACACACACACACATTTGCAGCTTGATGAGTACAAAAACAACACTAACTGCAACAATGCAATAAATCCGTTCTTTAAAACAAGCAGACCAAAGACTGAAGAGTCTAAGTTGAGAAAGTTCAAGGAACTTACATTCATTTAACTGTTTCTTTCTTAAAAGATTTGAAGAATAAAGGTCTTGAAGATGTACAGTGCTGAGGCAGGTTTTTAAATTGTCCTCTGATTTGAAGTTTCAGTCCTCTTTCTGTTTCTGTGGTACAGTCGGTCTCAGGTAACTGGGACAAAACATTATGCTGATCTGTGAGTGGATGGTGATTGACTGGTCATAGCAGAAAGTAAGTGTCCAAACACTTAAACTGATAAAAAAGGTCTTGAACTACTTACTCCAAGTATGAAACCAGGGACCATATAAGGAAAAACTAATAATTTGGACAAAAACATGAGTCAAATGAAAACAAATTCTTTCCACGAGAAACCAACGCCTTTAAAAATGTAAATTAAAGAAAAAAAATAAAAACATATTAATGTCAACCCTTCCTGAGAACAATCAGAAAAAAATAAATACACCCCGTTGCTTGTTCCTCAGTGTGCATTTAAGTGTGTGTGTGTGTGTGAGGGGCAGACAGGGACAGGGCAATCAGTCCTGATTTACTTGGCTGGTTTGTCAGTATCCCTGCAGTCCGTTATAAACCTTTTGAGATGGTGCCTGTTTCAGAAGTAGCTTTATACCTGAGGAAAAATAAATTATTTATTAACTCACAAATGCACAAAAAGATACAGAAACTCCACAGTAGTCACCATATCTCTACTAAAATAGCCCATTGTCTATATTGACTAAATGTTCTCTTACCATCTTTCTGCTGGTCATCAAGCTGCTCCTTGGGGAAATCGGGGTGGAGCGTGGTCGGAGAGAGTGGGTTAGGGCTAGGAGACACCCACGGTATGTGTGGTTTGTTTGCCAAAATTTGGTAAGCCCTCACGCCTTGAACTAAAAATACACAAAACGGAACACTCCTGGCTTAGTGATTTTATCTCTGACAATGTGTACCTACAAGACCACAAGATGAGTGTTACATTATAAAGTCACGGCTTTTAGTTGCACATGTGAAATGAAACATAAATATATATTCTAAAAATTAAACAAAACATGCCTTGTGACCATCTAAATGAGTGATGTCCAGTGGGGGCGGGGTGGGGGCGGAGGAACCGTCCAGAGCCCATAAAAACCACAACTGAGACTGTGTGTGAGGAATCGAGTCGTCACCTCGCCCGCTCAAACACTGGATGCCTGGAGAAGAAGAGATTGACATGTGACAAACTGGAAACAGTTCATAAAGTCTCACTCTTTGAAGACAGAGAACAAATGGAGGCACATTAAGTTAAATTATATTAAACATACATTAAGAGAAAAGTTAAATTCACTGTTCTAATTGCTATCATTTAATACTACTCTTACTTTAAAACTTTGATGCGGAAACGCAGATCTCCGGGCTCACCATCAATGTGAGGTTCACCTGTAGTCATTCAAACAACAGATATGTCACGTGTACATTCTATAAATAATATGTTGCAGCATCTAGCTAATTCATAAAAACAAATGTTACTGTATTGAGTTATCCGTATAATTAATTATAAAATAAATTAATTTCTATACCTTCCCCAATGAAAGGGTATTCCATCTCATCTCTCACACCCTGCTCGATCTCCACCTCTAGTGTTCTCTCTTCATTCACAAGCCTGGAGCGAGCGCAGGTACGAACAAGTGGGGTCTCGAAAGGGGGGGGGGGGGGGGGGGGGTTAGACAGAAAATCATAATGGTTCTCATTTATCAATCTAACATAGAAACGAGCGCATTGATAAATGTGGCGGCAGAAAACAATCGTTATTTGAATATCACGCCCCTAAAAACACCCTGGTTTAGAAGCCTCGCCCCTGAGTTTACGACACGGAGAAACGAAACCCGGCCAAAGAGAGGAAGTAATCTCGTGAAAGAGAAATTGAACTTACTCCAAAAACACCCGTTAACCTTGTAATTGCAAAGAATTAGGCTACATTAATTTAAGTAATTTATATGTATATTACAATACTGGTAAATATCGCACAGCTAATTTAGTTCCCCTCACTCTACAACTAATATTTAAAATGTAATGGTATTCAGAACAGAACACGAACGGAAATACGTAGCTATAAAATGATATATTGAACTTTAAAATAAACCAAATTAGTCTATAGTGGCATTCATTAAACAGCATACAAATGTTCAAGCAAAACTGAAACTGCTTGGCTCCCGAGTCTCATACCACCCAGAATCCAATGTTTCCATTTTTTGCCATATTTGTAACATTTGTTTGCATAGCTATTATTCATTATGTAGCCTAAACATGTCTTTATACTTTAGTCATGTTCTAATATCCGTGTAAAATCATTCACATGTGCAAAAATGTTTGTTTGGGTGCTGCACGCTGATTTTACAGCACTTTTTTTAAATAAACAGTGCAACTTTTATGTTTGGTTGACTGCATTTTATTTTGATGATGAATGGCTGAAATGTCAGGAAATGGTAGAACTAATGTTGTTTGTGTGTGTGTGTGAGGCGCCTGTGTGATCAGATGGATTTAATCAAATAAAGATATAAAGAAAATAAATAAAATGCATTAAGATTGTCACACAAACGAGAGTAGCCCTACTTGTTTGTTGCAGTGTTTTTTTTCCTTTTGTTAATTTGTTAATTATATTATAGCCTATTATATGTTTTGTGTGGTCCTATTTGTTTTATTCCTTTTATAGACTTAATTTCTGTTTATCTCCTTTCACAGAAGCGTTGCAGGTGCATGATGTGACGATTGAATCTTCATGGTCTGTGGTTTACCCTGCTATTCGCGCATATAAAGCTAAAGCCCTGTATAAAAACCCCCCAAAAAAAGGCATTCTAATCTTACTGGTTAACGATCGACTAATAAGCTTCGTTTGATGGTCAGGAAAATAAAAATGAGCAAAATGCTGTCATTCTACAATTCTCCACTGTATTTACTATGCTGCGCGCAAGTTCAGGTAACTCAAAAACGTGCGTACACGAGTTGAGCCCTGATGTGAGATTTGATCGTAGCCCCCGCTCACATCCATATTGATAAATTCCAAGTTTTGCGTTGAAACGACCATACGCGCAATTTTCTGTCATACGTTCGTTTCGTAAATGAGGCCCAATATGTCCTACTGAGTCAAAGTTACAGTGATTACTGGGCAAACTTACTTGATATTGGGGCATTCATCACAGACTACTTCTTGTGTCATCTGGAAGCGACCTGGTCCTAGCTGTGTGGTTCTCATTTCCTGTCGGCAGTTGCATTTTCTTTTGCCTGGGGCTTCTTTTGCTACAGGTTTGTTTCGCACCACCTACATGTTGAAGAAGAGAGGAAACAGAAGGACAGGAAAAAGAAAAGGAGAGTGTCCATTTCCATGTGACTATGCATGTTCACTGCCAAACAAAGCCTACAGAAGTACACAAAGAGTGTGTATACTACAGTACATCAGGAAGGAAATGGAGAGGGATCAAGAACAAAAAAAGAAGCTCACCTCTACAAAATTCCCTGAATACACCTCTTCTAGGGTTACTTCAAGGTCCAGTATAATATCATTACCCCTTGGAATATCCCGGCCGGCCGGCTGCCTATTTCCACCGAACATAAATCCAAAGTCGCCAAAGAAACTTGAAAAAACAAAACACATATTTGCATATCAATGTAGTCACAGACTGTACGAATGCGCAGTGACAGTACCAACAGTTTTGTTTCAAATATGCACGTATCTGAAATGAGAATACCAACTATGCATCAGTCATTTGCAAATTTACACTAAAACATTGCAAACATTTCAACACTACAAACACTTCAGTAGTTAACTGGTGAAGAAAACTCTTATCGCTGAGCAAATATCTTACCGTGTGCACACTCATCCCTGTAACGTGGGTGAGGCCTTGCGTTAAACGCTCCGCTCAAAGATTATCATACTGTTTGCCGTTCTCGCGCATCTGATAGCACCTATGAGCTTAAACCGACAAACTCAGAACATAGGCAACTATTTTTTAACATTTTGTCGTCAACTATCCTGACGACCACCGACAGCAAAGTCATGACGACTGAGCACGGATCACCCTAAATTTGGCAACCTGGGCGGGGAAATTAAGTGGTTTAGTTGCGAGATGTCTAAAAGGATGTAATACGAATAAAACCGCTCGCCCAACATAATGAATATTCTGAAATGACAAAGTGTAAAAGCTCATACAAAAGCGACAGAAAGTCATTAAAGAATCTTAGTTCTGATCCAGTGTCGACGAAGAATGGAACAGTAGGGGGCACAGAAAGGGCGAAACCACGCAAATTAACAAAATACTGCATAAGTATACTAGAACAACAATCTATATAATAAAAAGAAACAGTTTCAAACGTTGAACAAAAGTCAATCAGATTAGAATGACGAAAATGATTAGGAAATTTTTATGGCAATAGTCATATATAAGAGGTAAAGTTAAAGTAGACTGTAGAAATCTATATGGAACCACCCTGCTACTTCGTATAACCAGAAATCATTGATGAGGGAATAAGAAGAGCCAGGTTTGCCACAGGAAGGACACATTATGACAAGCGACACAGTGCACTTCAAAGTTGATAACAATAACGAATATGTTTAAACCAATCAGAGGCGGCCACACATTTCTTCCAACCAATCAAATCGCTCCATTGGTTCGTTTCTAACAGCAACGCTCACGCTGGTCAGGTTCACTGGCTTTCTACTGATGTTTTGTTTATAAAAATATGATAAATCTCTAATGCAATGATTTAGTGACACAATGCATCGCCAATTTAGATATTTGTATTAAAGTTACGCAAAATATTCGCATTAAAACTAAGTCATGTCATTCCCTAATGCACATCACTTGAATATCCAGTAAAGACCATATTTTTGTTTAACATAATGCGTGACGGTCAAAACAAAAAACATAAGGACTTGTTAAAACATAAACAATCATACCTCGTAAGCAGCTCCGAGGTCTGCAAATTTGTCTTGGGCATTTGGGTCATCTTGGTTTCTATCTGGATGAAGCTGCAATGCCAGCTTTCTGTAGGCTTTCTTGATGTCTTTAATTGATGCTGACCTACTAACCCCCAAAATGTTGTAGAAATCCCTCCTGAAAATACACATTACTTTAGAACTTTGCAATCGTACACTAGTTCATTCATTCAAACTAGTGATGAATTGATTAAGCAATTTTGACATGATGTCCAACTATTTAACATCTATACATCTTGATGAGGAAATCAGCAAGAGGACAACAGTACGAAGCTTAAGATATTTCTGAAAGAAATGTGACATTTATATAAACGTGGCAACAATGACAAGTTATCAGCCTCGTCACAGCCATTTTTGGTACTTGAAAAAAAAACACTGTCCTATTTTGAACAAAAAAAAACATTCCTGGACTGAAATAAACGCTTTTGTACAAAACAAAACCACACACAAGGTGTCGTGGTGTGAAACAAAGACTGGTGTCCGAAACGATGGCAACCTGCAATGACCAGCAAAAAGGAATCCGGACAGTGGCGTAGACCAATCACAGTGAAACATGTGGTGAGTTTTAATACACTAAACCTAAACCCTGAAAATAACACGATATTCACTTACCCAGCCAGCACTGTCAATATCAAATATAAAAGTAGAAAACAAACACTCGATAATTTCATTCCTCTAACAGCCATGGGTCCTTGTTTCTTTCAGAAGTCCAATAATAAAATACACCGGCTTTCTGTGATGTCTATCAAAAAAGCCTCTTCCTGCTCTGTCTCTCTCTCTCTCTCTCTCGCTGTTTTATATGGCGGGTCGCAAACCAACTTTTTCAGGCCTACCGCCACCTACTTTAACCGGGGATGTGGCAACTTCAGGGCTTCTCTGAGCTTACGACTGGTTAATCGGCAAAAAAAAAATAAAAAAAATAACATAAAAAACTACTTTGATATTACTAATTACAATACCCCCGTCCCCTTCCTAACCTTGTTCGTCTAACACGGTAGGCTTGAAGACATTAAATATAGCCATTGCTCCATGTCCCACGATTTTCTCATCGGCCCCCAAAACCCTCAAACTCCAGGCTTGTTCCAACGCATATATCGGATCTTGCAAGATCCCCTGTCGGCATTTATCTTTTTTCTCCACCTCATAATAGATATGCTCCACATTTTCCTGGAACAGTTACAGTCTCACAATTTATCTGATATGCATTTTCCCATTAACCCCAGGGGTGAGTTTAAACCATAATGTCCCAAAGTCGTTAATCGTGATAGAATACTTCTTCCGTCTTCTGGCATGTCCCGTTGAAAAACCTTAGAACGTGTAAATCGATTTCTGTAATGATATAAATAATATCCCCTTTGTGATCTATGTCCCACTTTTTCGTGGCCGATGCGGTCTCCACTTTTGTTGGTAATATAGATGAATTTGGCCGGGGGGGGATCACCGTTAGCCAAAAAGTGGGGGGGACTGTGGGTGCATTACTCCAAATCGGTCCCAAAGATAAAATATAAGTTTCAGAAGTGCTACACAAAAAAATTGGCATTCAATCTTCACTTCTCATTGGGCCCTCCACGGGCGCGAGTAGATCTGGAGAACCCAACAAACTGAAGATTAATGCGCACTTCGGTCTCTTATATTACACATACATGATCTCTCTTTATATTGCGATCCATCTCTTTATTTTCCGTGACATCAACTCTTAAAGCTACAACAGGTCCGAGCAGATAAGAACCGTTGAGGTCGACGTCTTCTACCCATTGCAGTCCTAAAAGATGCTACTACTTCGCTTAAATACCTATAATTTTCAGTTATTCTTTTGCAATTGTCTACATACAACTCTGGTCTGGTACACTCCGACCTGTGCCGCCTTACCATGATCGGTGGGGGCGTGATCTTTGCGCCATCAGTGAATAGTGGTAGATACTGATAGTATTCGTGACTTAACATAGGCCCGGAACCAAAGAGCCAATAGTATCCACAGTCCTTGCAGTCCAGGGCCTTTACGTGTAGTTCTAAAAGTTTCAAGTCTACATTGTGAACTGGAAATATCCATGGAGGAACATTACCCCATACCGTATTTGGACCATACACAAGTCTCTTTAAACCATAATCTTTGGCTACTGTATTAATATTCCAGCCGAATCCTTTACCTTTTCGTTCTTGCAAATACTCCCAGCAATCACATAAGACCACTGTAGCCGGTTGTTCTTTCCCAGATCCTTTTAACTTAACCCAGTATGTCAGAGACAGCTTTATCCGTCTTAAGTATAGTGGTAATTCCTCTATTGGCAGTCTTTATTTTATCTCAAGTAGCGCATTAGTAGAGTGGTTTTATCCCCAATACTAAGCCCTAAAGCTCGGACTGTCTTCGGTCTAGGTTTTTCCAGGACACGCTGAGCTGCTGCTCCATATACCATACACCCATAGTCAATACATGATCTTATTAATGCCCTGTATATATCAAGTAATGACTGTTTATCTGCGCCCCAATCATATCCCGAAACTGATCTCATAAGATTTAGTACTTTAATACATTTAGTTTCAGTCTGTTTAACATGTGTCCTCCATAGACATTTCTCATCAAACCATAAACCTAAATATTTGAACTTTGTTACCCTTTCCATACTTTGACCATATAGTTTAAGCTGTATATTTCCTAACTTTCTTCTCCTGGTAAAGAGCATGTAACATGATTTAGCAACTGACATCTTAAATCCCCAGTCATATGTCCAGCTTTCAATTCTTATTATGGCATTCTGAATATTATTAATAATATGTCTAATATGTTTCCCTCTTTTCCATATAGCCTCATCATCTGCATATAATGAATACCCAATACCTGTACCAACATTCTCAAAGATGTAATTTATCATGATGTTAAACAGAATTGGGCTAACAACACTACCTTGTGGAATACCATTTACTATATTAAAATCATTTGAAACATCATCTCCAACTTTAACACGAAATGTCCGATTTGATAAGAAGTCTAAAATCCAGTTATACATCCTTCCACCAATACCCATATTATGTAATTTAAGCATTTTATAGTCCTGTCTACATTGTAGAGAGTCTTACATATCCCGTTTCTTCGCCGTTCAAACAAACAAAGAGTCCACATTGAGTCATAAGCTTTCTCTATATCAAAGTATACTATAATCATGACCTCTTTCATACTAATTGCTTTTTCAGCTTCATTACTAACTTTCACTAGGGCATCTATTGTAGATCTACCTTTACGAAAACCACTTTGTTGTGCACACATCAATCCTTTCTGTTCTAAATGATATGACAGTCTACGAACTATTACCTTTTCCATCCATTTACACAAGTGAGATGTTAACGCTATAGGCCTGTAATTCCCTGCATTGTCTGGGGTTTTACCAGGCTTACTAAAAGGCAATATCAGAGCACTTTTCCAGTTATGAGGCAATTTGCCTTCTCTCCATATCTTATTAAACAGCATTCGTATAATTTCCATAAATTCGTCTGGTAATTGTCTAAACATAGCATAACACAGTTGGTCTTGCCCTGGAGCCGTATAACCACTTTTCTCTAAGGCCATTTTCAACTCATGCTTTGTGAATTCCATGTCTAGTGTTGATTCGTCAGTGTCCTTTTTCCTTAATACATCATAACATTTCCTAATAATATCCTCTTTCCGTTGCTTATGCACTTCATCTAGGTGACTTCCACTATGAATACTTGCAAACTTCTTACCTAATAAGTCAGCTTTCTCCTTGTTTGTTATTGCCAAGTATTCTCCATCTACCAACACAGGGATTTTAACAGATTTCCTTTTGCCAGTCATCTTTTTAATCATTGACCATACATGATTTAGATCTATTTCTCTACCAATAGCTGAACAGAACTGTCTCCATGCATTCTTCTTTGATGACTTAATTATTTTCCGTGCCTTAGCTTTCTTTCTTTGGTAATCAATCAAATTGTCTTGACTCAAATGCTTCCTTAGGACTCTAAATGCACGATTTCTTTCTTTTATTGCATTTTTACATTCACTATTCCACCATGGAACCATTTTTCTTTTTCCACTCACTATGCTTTTTGGTATACAAGTTGATGCAGCATTAATAATTGAACACATCACTGCACTAGTACAGCTATCTACATCTCCTTCCATTGATATAGTTTCAGCAGATTCCTTGCAGCATACTCTAAATTTATCCCATTCTGCTTTAGCAAAACACCATCTCTCTATTCTGTAACCTTCCTGTACATCTAGTTCGAAAATTAATTTTGCATAATATCATATAGTGATCACTCCCTGTGTTAATGTTATTCAATATTTTCCATTCACATGAATTGCTCATATTTCCAGAGACTAAGGTAAGGTCTAGGCATGATACTAAGTTTCTTGTAGCATCTACCCTAGTGCCACTTCCATCATTAAGACAAACAAGTGATCTCTCATCCATTAATTCTTCAACTAATTCTCCATTTTTATCTGTGTGATTACTTCCCCATAGATTATTATGTGCATTAAAATCTCCGCACCATATTTCTCTTCTGTTAACACTTGGTATAATGTCTTGAGATATTTGCATTGATAACTTCTTGCATGGATTGTAAAAATTTACTAGTTTTGTTTCCTCTGGGACTACATATTTCTATAACTACACATTCATATTCATTTTGAACATTTATCCTTCTATATGCTAAATTATCTTTAATGAATTTTACACATCCTCCACCTTGTGATCCAATTCTATCACATCTAACAGAACATACCCTGGCAAGACAAATTCCAAGTGTGTTCTTAACCATGACTCTTGAATACAAATAATATCAGGCACAGCATCCATGTCAGTTATGATCTTCTTGAACTCTTGCCCATTCGCAAGTAGACTTCTGGCATTCCATTGGAGGATATGAAATACCATGAATATGTTAATCACCTTGAGACAATCCTTCATAATTAGTAGGGTTCAGCATCTCATGAATCGTTTCAGCCTTAATATCTTTTATCCCCAACAGCTCTGTAGCTGCCTGTACTATTGTACTATTCTGTCACTTTTTCTCTGTTGCTGCATTGCCACATTCACAATCTTACAGATGAAAACTTATTTTATCCATAATTAGTGTATCCTTGTTAATCTTTTTGCAACATGTGATTATTTCTGTTTGCTTTTGATTTTCTGTAAAAGATGGAATCTCAATTGACCGTCTTCCCACAGGCAGGTTTGTGTTACTTGCTACATGAGTACCTTTATATCTACTAGCTAATTTACTTTGGGGGGGGGTTCCTTACCGGCTGGGGGGTGGTGTGTAACTAGCTCATGCAGCATATGACGGAACCTGGATTCACTATGCATTTACGTGCGTGTACCTCTCTAGCTTGTCTTTGAACAGGACATCCTCCAAAAGCAGCACTATGTTCTCCTCCACAGTTGCAGCATCTGATTTTTGCATCTTCATCACATTTGCCATATTCATGTCCCCCCCACACATCTAGCACATCGTAATTTTCCTTTGCATTGTCCTGCAGTATGTCCCATTCTTTGACATTTAAAGCATCTCATAGGGGCTGGGATATACTCCCTAACATCGTAACTCAAGTAACCCATTCTTATTTTCTTGGGCATAACACTTTCAAACTCAAGGAGAACTGACAGGCTATCCTTTTTCACCCCATTTCTTATCATTTGTAATCTTGTAGCTTTCATCACTTTACCTCCTTTCACTTCCTGTATTATCTCTTCCATTGTCATTGCCACAGGTACATCATAAATAACGCCTTTAGCTTAGCTGCATTTCCTGGTATGTGAACACTGATTCTCTCTCCATTCAGCATTTCTGCACGGAGAAACTTATCTCTTTGTAGTTTATCTTTAGTAAAAATCAGTAACCTCCTGTTACTTAAATATTTAGCAAACTTTATTTTTCCCATTTCTTTTTCAATAGCTTTTGTCAACTTTAATGGATGAAAGTGTACCCCTTCTCTTTTGAATGTTACCATTACTTTCCATTCCATTTCTTCATCCACCCTCACGCTGGACTTTGCAGCCTTTGTTTTTTTCCCCATGTCACTCACCTCCAACCCTAAACTTGAACTTCCAGAGCTATTACTCCTATCTTTCCTCTTCCTTGACATCCTGCCAAGGCGTACCTTCACTGTCTCCATCCGTACTTTCACCCATGATAGTTGCATCCACAGTACAGTTGTTGCTAATCTGTCGCCCAAAACGCACTCGCCCTGAAAACTCAGGCGCGAACACCGCCGCCCCCCGGGAAATTGACCCCCAGCATCAGTATCTTCCCTGCTCGTCCCAATCCCGCCTCATTTAAAACTGGAAGCTGTTATAAAGTTCAACGAAAATGTCAATAACACCCTATTATAAGTAGTAGTTATAATATAATTATATTATATATAAAGACTGTAGTAAGCATTGATACTGTAACCGCCAAGCAAGCGAGGCTAAAATGAAAATTACCACATATCACACACGGTCTACTATTAAATCAGACTTTTATTTCTTTTTTCAGTTTATACTTTCCGTTTTTACTGCTTTTAGGTTTCACTATACTCCCTCTCTGTGCAGTCTTCTTCACGTATTCCCGCAACTTTTATTTTGTTCTCACACACCGACAGAGACCACAGCGTACTTCCGCAAAGAAATGGCATCTTTGGACAGGATGAAAGTGTTGGTTTTGGGAGATTCTGGTAATAAATATTACCTAAATAATCTGTCGACCTTGTTTTTTTCTGTAACCTCCTCAAAGATATTGTGAATGTAAATTTAAATTGTAAGCGTGTTGTCTGATATGCGACTCAAGCTAGAAGTATTAGCCTGCCATATTTGCTTGGATTTCTACAATATTACTATTATGTTCAACATTATTTGAGAATATTAAAGATTAGAAACCACACTTTCGACGTTGTTCTTTTTCTTTTAAAAATAAATACTTTGTGAGCCTCAGTATTGCTGTTCTAATCAGTGTTATTTTGTGTCTGTTTACAGGAGTGGGGAAGTCCTCTCTTGTACATTTACTTTGCCAGAATCAAGTTTTGGGGAATCCTTCATGGACTGTGGGCTGCTCAGTGGACGTCAGGGTACAGTGACAATTCGCAGTGATTATTATTAATTTAAATGATTATTATTATTATTACTGTGTCATTATCATATAAACCTATGAAATAAAGGAAACTCAGTCTTGATTCTTTTCACAGGTTCATGACTACAGAGAAGGCACTCCAGAAGAGAAGACATACTACATTGAACTCTGGGACGTTGGGGGATCTGTTGGCAGTGCCAGCAGTGTTAAAAGCACCAGAGCTGTGTTTTACAATTCTGTAAATGGTTAAGTATCAGACACACCATTAAAATTTGTTCTTATATGTGTACAAATAAAAAGCATGCTGGAATATTTGTAATGACTCTTCTTTAATGCTAAATCACTTTTTTCCCCTTCTAGGTATTATTTTAGTTCATGATTTGACCAACAAGAAATCCTCCCTGAATCTGTACCGCTGGTCATTGGAGGCACTGAGCAAAGACTCCTCTCCAACTGGCATCATTGTGTCAAATGGGTGAGTCAAGGTTAACTTCGGGATGTATGAACAATTATATATCAGAATACAGAGAGAGAATACCATACTTTTTGTCATAAATTCCCAGATATGTTCAAAAGAAATAATTCTGATGTTTTGCACTTGCAGGGATTATGACAGAGAACAGTTTGCAGAGAACTCTGTTCCTCTCCTGCTTATTGGCACCAAATTTGATCAGATCCCGGAAAACAAGAGGAATGATGTGCTGACCCGCACTGCCTTTCTATCTGAAGACTTTAATGCGGAAGAGATCAATTTGGTGTGTGCTTTTTAGTGCTGTTACAATACCCAAACTCATATAATATTAAGCAAAAAACTCCATTTGTTGTATTAAATCTCCTTTGGGGATTTTGCACTTACGAATTCTGAGCTTTGTCCTGCTTTTCTTCTCAGGATTGTACAAATCCACGGTATCTTGCTGCTGGATCATCAAATGCTGTTAAATTGAGCCGATTCTTTGACAAGGTAGGGACTTCATTTAAACTAAAATATATGATATACCGTGTCTCTGTGCAGTGTTTATGCAAGTTGTGTGTAAATTATTATTTTTTCTCTTTAGGTAATAGAGAAGAGATACTTCACAAGAGACCCTAGCCAGGTGAGAGTGTGTGCTTTCTCTGTTTGCATGTGACCACATTTTTGTACATGTTTATAAGATTCTAAATCAAACTGTATATGTAATTCATTTATAATTCTAATGTAGAGTAATGCATTATTGTTTTGTTATTTAATAATCTATTATGTTTTTTTCTGCGGGGGGCCTAGATGCAGAGTTTTTACCAAACAGGAGCACTTTAAGTTCAAAGTTTCCAAATGATGAGTTAACACACGTTTTGGGTTGGTGGGTTTAGTCCCTGCTTGTAAACCTGGACCATCAGGGCCAGTTTCTAGCCAATTTGACCCCTCGGCGAAATCCCTATGGCCCCCCCCCCCACCCAAAAAAAATTATATATATATAATTCTTTTCAGACACCAGTTGCTTGTCACATTCAAATGTGTTGTCCATAGTAACCCACTAATTTTGTTGGCGATTCAGTGCAGTGAGTTTCCACCAATCCGAATGCCGTATTTTGTAAATTGACTGTAGAATAAACATTTGCACAATTTTAGTATCTGTAATATCAGGTGTTTTGCCACTAGATCCTGTAATACCCTCTGTAACATCACCAAGACATTGCACATATTTACCCATAACATACACTACATAAAACAAGTTTTTTACATGTTTGATTTGGGCTCATAGACTATACTACCTCGTATAGGATATATGTATAAATCCATTACTCAATGGTTAAAGTAAATCATTTCCATCAATTTGTGTGTCTTGAAAACATTGTTTAAAGTGTCAGTTATTGCGTATTATTTCAGTCAAACCTATAAAAGCCCTTTGTTACCCCAAACTACATAAAAAAGCTTGATCAGTGGCATAAAAGTAACCAATACAGCTACTTAATCATTTGCTACTCATTAACACGTTAACGTCCCCTTTAAATAACGTGACGCTCTGCCCTCTAGGTATTACCGTCCGCTCTCCCATTAAGCGCTGTTGGAAGTGAATGAATTGATTCTGCATTTCGACACCTCCGTAAGGATGCTTTTAACTCGACAAAGCGGTCTAATAATGGATGTATTGATCTCGTGAATTAGCGTATTTTACTATACAAATATTTTTTAATAGGATGTTAAAGTTTATATGGGAATATTACATGACACACTGATCCTTTAAAAATGCATTGGTGCAAAAAACGCACACCTTTTGGACAAATCTGCCACAAATATTTTGACAAATGTGCCACAAAAGTGCCACAAATACTGCCTAAACAAAATACTGATTTTGTGCACTTTATTTACTGTACCAATATTTTAAATTGGCCTTTGAACTTAGCTTTACTTCATGGCAAAAAAAAGTGTTACCTTGCTAATGCACTGACAGAGCCCACTGATCTAATTGCGTTGTTGAGCGCTCCAAATGCAAACTTTGCGTGCAACAATCAAGCATCAATTGACAGCACTCTGATCTAGTGGCATATAGGCATCGTCAGATTGACAGTACTCTACACTCTTAAAAATAATGCTTCACGCTGCCTAGAAGACCTTTTCGGCTAAATGGTCCATAAGAAACCTTTAACAGCTGATAACCTTTCTGTTTCACAAAGTTCTTTGTGGCGAAAGAAGGTTCTTCAGTTTATAAAAAGGTAAGAAAGAGATGGTTCCTTAAATTACCTTTGACTGAATGTTTCTTTGTGGACCCAAAAATGGTTCTTCTATGGTATCGCTTGAAGAACCTTTTGAAGCACCTTTATTTTTAAGAGTGTAGCCCCAAATGTTGGGGGATCTAGTTGTGGGTGCGTCAATATTTCCAGGGGTGACCATGCCACTCTTTATCATAACCCTGCTAAAAGTGCCAGTACGTGCGCTCATTGGCGCCCCTTCAGTTGGTGGCGCCCTAGGCGACCGCCTAGCTCGCCTATGCCTAGAAACGGCCCTGTGGACAGGCATATGAATATTCTTCTGTCATGTTTCTCTGCAAAGTCCAATCAGTTTGAGGGTTGTTTTTTAACATTAACCTCCAGCCTAACTTGACAGAACTATTGTGAATTGATCATCGCCTGTATTCTGAGATATTTGTATTTTCATATGTAAAGGTAAAAAATTTGGACTCAAGGAAATGCCCCTTTCTCATGTTTACGGTTTATACTAAATGTAGTTTTTTTTTTTTTGGTAAAAGTCCACGTAATGAGGTTCCCTGGGTATAGCATCATTTCAGACATAGACAAGGGTTTTTTTTTTTTTAACCCAGAACCAAGTCTGCTTAATCTTTAGGATTTGTTACCAGTCATCTGAAAGATGAAATTAATATTATCATAGATTTACCTTTTTGTTGATCTTTGTAAGTTAATTTGATTCAATTTCAGGACATATGACAGGGTTTTTTTTTTTTTTAACCCAGAACCAAGTCTGCTTAATCTTTAGGATTTGTTACCAGTCATCTGAAAGATGAAATTAATATTATCATAGATTTACCTTTTTGTTGATCTTTGTAAGTTAATTTGATTCACAATTCTTTGCTATATTAGCAAGTTGTTAATATTGTGCATGTACAGAGCTATTTACTTGAGATATCAACAATAAATAAAGATCAATTTGAATAAACTGTTTGGCTCTTCTTTTTCCACTTCTTTAAATATACATATATTCATATAAATCAAACTCCACAATTGTATGGCCCTTGATGCACGTACACAGTCACATTAGTTAATTAAATCGAAAACTTTTTTTTTTGCAAAAAGTGAAATATATAATTCTTAAATTATCAACCTCAAAATGCTTTGGTATAATTCAGTTAGCTAGCAGATAAGAAAACATGAGGACATTCTGAGACACACAAAGTTTAGTAAAATTCTGCACCAGCTCAGAAGCACCAGATTTTGATTCAGTTTATTTACTTTGTCTAACACATTGTGTTTATGACAATTTGTTCTGTGTAGTATTTTTTCACCACATGTATTGCTATATTATAAATGTATGAATGAATAATTTTTGCTGGCCAAAATGGCATGCAAGCACCTATCAATATCTGCTTGTTTATGTACTGTACAACTGAAGCAGTTTCATATATTATCAATGTACAAAAACACAAACTTTGTATATCCTTTTGAGCTCAAAATGTATTTATTGGGGTGTTCACTTATTAGTTACAGTTCTACAAAACATTGTTCATTAGAGTTTAAACATAAATACACCGTTTGAAAGGTTGGAAGGCCACACATACTAAAGAAATACAGTATATATAAAATAAAAAGGGCCTAATGATAATTAATTATTTACTTTTTTCATTTCTTTATTTTGATCTGCAAAATGATCTGTGACATGCAATTCTTGCAAATGTAAATGTTACACAGTCCATGTAGGCTACACCACAAATCTTCTGATCACAATATCTTATGATAGTAAAAATATTTACAGTGGTTCTTCTCTTTCTCACTTTCAGTCTGACTGTTAGATTTCTTTTGAAAGTCAGCTGTCCCGTTTGACACCAGTGTGTTGTTGTAACCCATTTCATCAAACCCTAACTATCCTTGAAAATTCAAAATGGGATTTTCTGTAAAAACCACATTATATTTGAAAAGAAACATTTCAACTGCAACAACTAATCATCCTCACGAGCCGTTGGTACTTGGACCCTGATGATTTCTACTAATTTTTATTTAAATCATATTCTAGCTTTCAAATAATTTTTGCTCTTAAAAAACAATGCACAATGCAAATTCAGAAAGACTAAAATTAATATCATCTTACCAGCCAAAGGGAGACCAATGAGGAGAAGAAAAATGTAAGGAAACATGGTGTAATTGTTGACTGAGAAGTAAAGTCTAAGTTTAAGCATTAAAGTACACATGAAATCTAAATTGACTGTATTTATTTTGTTAGCGCACATTGCTATTTTTGCTTCTGCACATTTGTCCATAACCTATAAAAGAAAAATTTACTAATTAATTTAATTTACTAATTAATTTAATTAAGTAAACTAATTTACTCTGTAATTAAAATATTATGTAAAGTAGTAACACAGACTGTGTATTTCAAATATTTAATTTTTTTAACTATGGTTTTGCAGTCATACAGTTTTAACTGTCTTAAACCCTATTCTGCTGCTGCGTCATTTGAACATAGCCTGGTATATAACAAGATACTCATTCTGCACTTTTGTCACAAACCTGCCTATTAACATCCCTAACACAGTCCTTCAGGACCAGTGTCCATGTTCTGGCAGTAGCCACAGGAGCACCCGAATGAGAGGCATAAGCTGTGTCCGAAATCGCTCACTCGTTCACTCATTCACTCATTCACTAATCCCTTTATAGTGTATGGCAGTTGAGTGGACTATATCAGAAAGGAGTGAACGAAATGAAGTGAACTGATTCGGACGGTGACGTAGGCCTATAGAATGCGCGTGAGACATGGAGCTGTTGCAAAAACATCTTCGTCACATATGTACTTTTATATTACATTTACATATAAATAATATTAATAGTAATAACACTCAAAATTACTTTATTGTAATTATGCATACCTCCGCGTCAGCTTTGTGGTTTCATAGATGGTAGATTATTAATTTGTTTTGTAATGCTTTTATGTTCATAATCATACTATTAAAATATCGTGAACAAAAATAAACACACAGTAACGCGTTCATAATTTTATGTATTTAGTATCTTGAAACTCTCCCGAGCAGCGTTTTGAGCTCAGATAAGATAATGGTCGTAGAGCGCCCTCAGACGACCGTTAATTTTTCATCAGAATGAATACGCTACCTACAGGTGATTAACGAAAATTTTTAAAGGGGTCATATGATGCGATTTCAAGTGTTACAAGCTCTTGGTTCATAAAGAAGATCTGTAAAGTTGCAAAGAATAAAGTCTCAAAATCCAAAGAGATATTTTTATAAAAGTTAAGAGTCAACCACAACCCTCCTAAAACGGCTCATTCTAACAAGCCCCCACATATCTACATCACAATGTCGGAAGATTTGCATAACGCCGCCCAAAATGTGCACGCAAAGAAAGAAGCTTTTGTGTAAGAGGAGAACACCATTCGTGTTGATGCGTCATGTCAGGGAGACGCTGTGTGTTTCAGTGCGAAAGCAAAAGCACTTTATTTGGCCTTCCGGAAGTAGATGCAATTAGGAATCATTGGTTAAGATTTATTTACAACAGAACAGCACAACCCAGATGTTTGAATTTGTGCAATGCATTTTATGGACGGCAGTTTTTTGAACCTAGAGTACAAGGCTGGCTATGCACAAAGGCTATTTAAAAAAAAGGGCCAATTCCGACTTTGCTATGACAATCTGGCGCTTCTGAATCAGCGACTGTAAGTTTTTTTTTTGTTATCAGTTTAAGTATTTGCTATTGACTGTTCAAATGCAGAGTTTTGCGCAGCGCAGAGTAACGCGTTGTGTGTGTGTGTGTGTGTGAGGGGAACAGGGTCACATCACAGGAGAGTGAACTGTCTGTCAGAAATCATAGCACGTCAGCTGTCTTAACCACGGCTCGTGTACTGCATCATCACTGTGTCTGTCACGCGACTCTGTTGCCCTTTCGGGCTTGAACTGATGGTAAATCTAACGACATTATTAACTGTCTTGATATTTACTTTGAAAGCTGAAGCGATTATGGTAAGGGGAATTACATTTCCGACGTGTGCTTGGGGTGTGCAGCCAATCACAATGCACTGGGTCAGCTGGCCGATCAGAGCAGACTGCGCTTGTCAAAGAGGGGCTTTGTTGAAAACAACGTGTTTGAGAGAGGCGGGCATATAGGACCTACAATAATGTACAGTAGTTGAAAAATAATGTGTTTTTTTAACATATTCTGTTACACCAAATACACAAAATAATGATCTTTAAAATAGCATCATATGACCCCTTTAAATTTTCCACCAAATTATCATAATTTTTGTAAGATAACAATGCCACCTCAGTAAATTAGTAAAATATTAAACTTGTACATCGGTTGTACACTCGAAATGAGCATTTTGCGTAAAAAGTAGTGAACGAATGTAGGGAATGAAGTAGTTCACTCCGAATTCAGACAGCACTACAAAATGGCTGACACTCCTATTGGCTCATGCCAGTCCAAATGACTGGCCAATTGTCGCGAAGTATGCAAATCGCATGCAAATACTGACGCTCTCAAGAGGCAGTATAAAATGCAGTGCACGCGACAATTACGTCAGAATCTTCTCCTTCACTTTGCTGAATAACCTAAGAATATGGCTTATAAACTATTACAGCTCACTTAAGGTTCACTCATCAGAGGGTGGTGCCTGGATTGCCGCTCCTCTGCAGCGTTCAGGTGAGTATGACATTTTTCTTCAGATGCCAGATGAGTCCGTCTGCCCTCGATCAGTGGTGGACCTTAAGAACACTGGTGATGAGCTCATGCCGACAAAATGTCTGCATTCCTCTCACCCATCGAACCAGCAGGACATCAGCCCGGCTTCTCACGTCCCCCTTCCATGGCGGAGCGGAGTGCCGAGTGCAGATACTGGAGCTAAGGGTTCTCATGTCGCCGCAGATGCTGCACAACCCACTGTCTAATAAGTGTGCAGCTCCCCACCTCAGAGCGGCGTTCTGCCGTGTGCAAAGCACAATCACTGGCTCCTCACTCATTCACACGATACCAGCCCCTCATCAGCGGCTGCCGTGTTTGGAAGACACTGCTCTCTCATTCACATGATACCAGCCCCACATCAGTGGCTGCCGTGTGTAGAGGACTCCGCTCTCTCACTCATTCCTGAGCGCGTGGAAAACTATTCTGGGAATCTTGCGCTGGTTACTCGGTGTGATAGAGCGTGGGTACACCCTTGAATTCAGACGCAGACCACCCCTTTCAACGGCGTGGTGAAGTCTCTAACATTGCCTCGAAATGCCCTGGTTCTGAGACAAGAGGTATGCAACCTGCTCAAAAAAGGAGTGATAGAATGAGTCCCTCCGAGTAAGCTGGAGAGTGGGTTTTACAACCGCCATTTTGTGGTGACAAAGAGAGATGGAGGACTCTGCCCGATTCTAGATCTCAGGCCCATCAACAGAGCGCTCTGCAAGCGTACGTTCAGGATGATAATGCTGAAACAGATCCTGGCGCAAATTCGCCCCGGGGATTGGTTTGCGTCCGTGGATTTAAAGGACGCGTACTTTCACATTCAGATAGCACCACATCACAGACGCTTTCTGATATTTGCTTTTGAGGGCACAGCATACCAGTACTCTGTTCTCCCGTTTGGGCTGGCTTTGGCCCCATGCACTCTCGAAGTGCATGGACGCAGCTCTCGCCCCCCTCAAAGCGAGCGGGATGCGCATTCTCAATTATTTGGATGACTGGCTGATCTTAGCTCAGTCACGGGACACACTATAGCCAGCCATATAGACAAACTGTTTCGTCACTTGGAGTTCTCGGGGCTGTGTGTGAATGTGCGTAAGAGCATTCTCGCCCTGAGTCAGTCAATAACGTATCTGAGAGTGTGCTTCGACTCGGTGGAGATGCGCGCTCTGTCCCCTTTTGTGTTCCCTACACGATTTCAACTGGGCAGCACTGTTCTCTGACAGAGATTTGAAGGATTTCAGAGGCGGCTGTAACTCATGGGCGACCGACATCATAATTGCCATCTGGGTTTATCTCGAGTCCCTTGGACAGCGTGGACTTCGGATCGTTTTTTTCACATCGCAGTGCTCTGCCGCCGCTGCTGCATCGAAGCTCTCTGAGTCGTTGGCCCAAAGTATCACTATCAGCCGGGGGGTTTTCCTGGCTTTGATTGACGTCCCATGTCTGGATGACTGGTTGACTCGCGGTCGGGGACAGTGTGCGAAGGTCATGCCGGCTTTTCATGGGCTGTGTCGGAACCCTCAGAGAGCCGGTGCACATAAACCGCTTTATAGCTTGGAATCAGATTTCTTGCTCTAAGGATTATTGCCGGCCCACACTGGAACAGCGACATGTGCACTGATTTTCTCTACCGACAACGTCTGTGTTTTGTTACAAAATCCCAAGGTGCATATGAGTCCAAGTCTTGGTTACATAGCATGCATGAATACTCCTACTATCGTACTGTCACTTGTCCTCTTCATCAGTGCCGCGCACATCCCCGTTCTCCTGAACCTCAGGGCAGAAATGCTCTGAGGAAGGGGATCCGCAAGGAAGTGGAGTCTGCAATCCCGAGTCAGGGATCAATGATGTTAAAATAACTTCTACGTAGAGCGGAGGTGTATCTGTTCGCCACGAGCGAGAATGCGCACTGCACGCTTTTCTTCTCCCTGTCTCACTCCCCGCTGAAGGGGAGGCTCTGATATCGCACTGGCCAGCACCCAGGCTGTACGCGTTTCCTCCGATCAAGATATTGCCACTGGTGTTATGCAAGAACAGGGAGGAGGGGGCTTCGGTGATACTCATCACCCCAAACTGGCCGAACCAGCCTTGGTTCCCAGACCTGACCAAGCTGCTGGTGACGCTGCCCTGGCCGATCCCCATCAGGAAGGACCTGCTGTCTCAAGCGAGCGGCTCGGTGTTGCACCCGAACCCGGAGTTATGGAGCCTTCATGTGTGGCATAGGGCTTCGGGATATCAGGGAGCTGACCGCCCTGCATTCTCATGTGCTTGATACGCTCTCGGAGGCGCGGGCGCCCTCCACGAGGCGTTTGTATGCTCTAAAATGGGGGGTGTTTGTGAAATGGTGCCATGATGTTCATATTGACCTGGCTGCTTGCTCCGTGTCGGATGTTCTGCATTTTCTACAGTACAGACTGGATACTGGATCTCTGCCATCAACACTGAAAGTCTATTGCCTCGTTTCGTTCCCCGCTGAGCGGGCAACGATCGGTAGGCACGCGCTGGTGGTGAGTTTTCTTTAGGGGGCGAGGAAGTTGTTTTCCCTGCATCCGCCTTCAATTCTGTCCTGGGACCTAGAGGTGGTGTTAAGAGCTCTTTAACAGCCACCATTCGAGCCTTTAGCATCCGTTGATATGAAGGAGCTTTCTCTCAAAACTGCACTTCTTCTTGCCTTCGCTTCGGCTAAGCGCATAGGGGATTTACATGGAAGGCCAAACAAAGTAGTTTCGCATTCACAACAAAAAACACAGCGCCTTCACGACATGGCTGCAGCGTCAATAATACTACAGTGAGAATAAAAGTTATTTCTTTCTTTGCGTGAACATTTGTGCGGTGTTATGCAAATATTTCCACATAGTGACGTAGACAAGTGGGGGCGTGTTAGAACGAGTCGTTTTAGATAGGCGTGGTTGACTCTTAACTTTTATAAAGAATATCTCTTTGGATTTGAGACTTTAGTCTTTGCAACTTTACAGATCTTCTTTATGCACCAAGAGCTTGTAACACTTCAAAGAGAAAGGAAAAATTGAAATTGCATCATATGACCCCTTTAACACCGTTATCACGGTCAGGTAGCGCCCCACCAAAAGACCCCCCTCCAATACTGTATTAGCTTTTGTTGTCGCTTCTGCCCTGTTTCTCAGCGCAGCATACGTTATCACTGACCAGATGCAAATTTCGTATACCTGGGCTTTAGAAGCTCATTGGCTTATCTCCACCTATTAGCTGTGAGCCCGCCTAACAAGCGTCGCTATTGGTTGTGGGAATTGTGTATTTTATCTTCGCTGAGTATGTGACTTGTACAGGCTGCTCCTAGCCTCTCTCACGTTTTCAAAGCACTATTGTATTACACACTGTGCCGATGCTTGTATCGAAATCACAATACCACGTGATTGATGACGTTTGATGAAAAAAATGAAAAAAATCTGCACTTCACATGATCCTCGGTTTCCCATCACTACTATATAGTGTATAGGAAGTGGTTTCGGACACAGCTATAGTGATGTTAAGACAGTTTAACTTGGTAAATTAAAGTTGCTGATTGATCATGGGAAGCAAGTCATTAGTGGTTGTCACTAAATAAGTTATCTGCCAGCTAAACAGTATTAGACAGTTCTAAGCAACTATTCTATTCTATATCCTATTAAAATGTAATTAAACACCGGTTAATTTAATATAATATAGCGTTACCATTGGGAGACATCCAGATGTGCTCGAGGGTGAACCTGCTCCACGTCCAGGTGACCGTTGGTACTCTCCGACGTTAATGGCTCAAACATATAGGGCCTGATTCCTGTGACAAAATGGTCCCCTGTGTGCTCCTGCTCCTCATCTTCCTCCTCCGACTGCTCCAAACTAAATTCTTCTCGCTGGAACGAGACTGCTCGCGGTGTATCAGGTGGTGAATAGTCCTCAACAACTGACTGCAAACTAGCATTCAAATCTGCCTCCATTTCTGAATGAACCGCCTACTTTGCTACATCCAGTTAGTTTGCAGTAGAAAAAAACAAGCCACGCCCTCTGTTTTCTTCATTCAATATTCCATTTCTCTCGGAAGTACGTCACAATATGGAAGTAAAATTCTCTTAATATCCGTGGAGGTCCGTAACCTGCTCGCTAACACTTCCTGTTCACGCAGACTTGAAAGTAATAAGCAGCTCATTCTTTACATATGCTCCAAAGATCATAACTTTTTGTTGGTCAACGAATGAATCAATTTTCGATAATACAGACTAAGATGTCAAAATGCATTTCCTGAGAGACAGTATAGTTAAGACAATCTGAACACCTTAGAATGTTCTCAACTCTCTTTGCCGCCTCCAATTTACACCTCCCTTCTGCTAGTTTTTCATACCCATCTCATCCACTTCCTTCGTTTGCTTGCATTTCCAGTATAAGGATGGCTTCTCATAATGCGGCTACACTTTTCCATCACAAGGTCACTCAGAGAGCAAAGAGGTATCACATGAACAATTTTTTGCAGGAACAATTTTTTTTTTGCAAAAGAAATTTGATGAAAAACAATCACACATTAACCACAGCACAATTGATGTAACCATTATTTAAAGCAGATTAACAAGTGGTTCAAAAAACCTAAGTCTAAAAGATAGAACAACATCTTTAAATGTAAGAACTCAGATTATCTGCTCATGCCGAACTCTATCTATCTATCTAATCTAGCTAGTCGATCTTATCTAGCTATACGACATGTTCTCTGGTCAGCCATGGTGTGTCCGGCCAACGTTTAGGCGACATTTTGGCACTTAGATATAACTATGCGACTGAGGACGTATTTGGTACACCCCTTGTACATCGCTACGGCATTCACGGTATAATGAAGCCAGCCTTGCTGGTCCTTAGTATTGCAGATAAGAGGACTCTCCCTGCGAATCCCCCGATGAATAAGATGATCGAGAAACATTATATAAATATAACACAATATAATCACACGATATCAAGATAATTACTAGACTATAATATAATATAGAAATACCGAACAAAATGCATGCTTCCCATCTGAAACACTGCAGATCATTCTCTCACAGTTGAAGTAATGTTGCCACTTGTTTTTACATTCAAAGCTGAACTGCAGTTTAAGCTTGACCTCCTGCATCACATCTGATGCCTGTTCTCCTTTTGGTGTTTTCAACCCCCAACCAGCAATGTAGCATTTAACATTAGCTGGTGTTTTCCCCTTTTTCTTAGGAAGAGGCATAACTTTCACAAACCTATTCAGCTTGGCTTTGTTCTTCAGCTGCAAATAGCAAAATAATTTATAGAGAGCAAAGTGCATAAAAGAGTTACAGTTGGTGAAGGTGAAAATACCTTTAGTAACATGATATCATAGCTGTAGTCCTCTTCCTTGTTCTGTTTAAACATAGGATGTTGGATGAATTTTATCACTGGAATTCTCTGCTGGCTCTTTTCCACCTTGGTAATGTTGTGTGCTCCCAGAACAACCTCAAAGTGGTCCTGATAAAAGTAGACATTGTCACTATGGAAAAAATCAAATACTGTGTTATAAGGTAAATTTTTAGGGCTGCACGATTAATCGTATTTTAATCTCGATAACGATATTCACCTTTCTCAATTAATTAAAAACAATCGTCACGATATTGGCCGGCTCGTTAATTATCCAGAAAACGTGTTTTTAACTTGGCATTTGGGTTCCCTCTCATATGCTCACTTCGATGCTGCGATGACGTCATCGCTTTGGGAACCCATTCGGTGTGACGAATGTCTGAAGCCCTTATACCATCACGCCAATTCATTGGCCAATGGCGCTAGCACCCGTCCGGCCCCCTGCCACAACTAGCGCACCGAGGACTGCTAGATACTGTGCTGCGCGGCCCGCTATTACTCACAGATTTCATTTCTTCATGGAAGCGAATCATCTGTCGCCTCGTTATGTAAACAGAAAAAAAACAAAGTCGTGTTCTATCTATTTCTCCAAAAGTCAGCCCGTTTTGACTCCTCTTCGCGACACTTGTAGCTACATGATATGCATCGAGCAGTGTGAACACAGCCTTCCGGGTCGTCAGGAGGAGAACCTCAGACCGTTTGCGTGCAACATGTGATTGGGGCCTACAGCCTGCCCTAAGTTGCTTATGTGTCGGCTTACGGCAGCTCTTTCTGATTGTCGACAACCCTGTGCATAGCCTAGTACGGCTAAAAGCACCTGCGCTGTCTCGAGGCACGCAATTGGTGGACCCTTCTCAAATAAATTAGGCTTCGCGTCAACCCCCGGTATCTGCCGTTTCATCGTTGCCGATTCGGTGCTCCCTTCGCACCGAGACGTCTCACTTTGTGTGTTGACGCACTCCGTTGCTAGCCTGAGGCTTTTAGAGTTCGAGTCAATCGGAATTTTCGCTCCGTTTTTCCTCTTCCTGCATCGCTCCCATCTTCATCTGCGGGCCACTGTGCAGCGCTCTCGAACGAGCACTAACGGGGTATCCCGTGGTCTTCGTTATGAACGAATGGTGACGGCTCTACCGGCCCCTGTGAAGTCGCTACCGAGCGATTTCTTTCGGCCCCTTGATTCAGCCCATACACTGGCCAGTTTGATCTATGAAGAACGTCTGCGTGTCCACAGTCCACCCCTCGCGATTCGGAGGATTTATGTGTGGCAACCTCCGAGTGGGAACAGGAGATACATCTCGCCATCTTTCCCCGTCTTACAACGAAACTTTAGATGTTGTCACGCAGTGCTGTGGAAGCTGGGGTTAGAGTTTGTGGACTAATGCGATGCCGGGGCAAACTCATTCCCAGTCCGAAACTGGACGACTCGCATTTTTGTCAAGCCTGTGACCCCAGCCGCACTCCGTCTCAGCCCTGTAGGCCTCTCCCTTTTTTCCAAGACCTCCACTATGAGGTTTCGAGGTCTTGGAAACAAACTTTTTCGGCGTGTATCACTAATCCCGCCGCCGCTGATTTCGCCACGGTTTCTAAAATGGCGGCTCACAGCTATGCGGTGATGCCGGCCGTAAAAGAGACTCTCGCGGCACATCTCGCGCTAAATTCCGCTCCGTCTTGGAAATCACGCCCTCTGCTACCATCCAAGCCGTGTAGGGTTACATCCGCTTTGATCGGAGAATCTTACATGGCCGCTGGGCAGGCCGCTGCTACACTCCATTCTACGGGTGTACTCCAGGCTTATCAGGCAGACGTGCTCAAGGAGCTGGACGAGGGAGAAGGCTTGACTCCAGAGTTAAAAGAGTCTTTGCTTAAACGTGTTAGGTAGGACATCCCTAGAGCAACTTAAGGCTAATCTTACTCGTGTCGTGCGGCGCTTAAGGCTACCAAGCACACAGCTCGGGCAGTGGGCAGGAACATAGCAGGGTTAGTGTCAGCTGAGCGCCATCTTTGGCTTACTCTCACTGACATTAAAGAGAAGGACAGAACTTTTCTCCTGGACGCCCCCATTTCGAGTGACAGTCTGTTCGGAGACTCGGTCACTACGGTCGTGGAGAAATTTAGAGCAGCGAAACAGCAGTCAGCTGCATTCCGTCAACTCATCCCTCGCATGGCTAGGGAAGTGGAACGTCAGCCACCTGCAGCTCGCTCACGCTCTTCGTCCTTACAGCACCGCGAGGTCCAGCGGCATGAGCCACCGCCTAGGTTACCCCCTCGTAAGGACTGGGGTCCTAGGTCTCGCCCACCGGCTTACGCGCTGCAACGCAAGTGAGTAGACCTGAGTTCAACGGCAAAGCCCTCTCGTCCTCAGGCCCCTAATAGCAGTTCCTCATTCCTCTGCTCATCTTCGGAGGCCAGGCCCTCCTTTAGAGAGAGTGTATGAACCGCACAAGCGTATTCGGCTCTCTCGCTGTGGCCTCAAGACTCCGATCTTGACGGTCCGGCCACATATTGCGCCTAGGGCAGTTTTAGATCGAGTCCTTACGACGAGCACCTCCTCGGATACTCTGCGCGTTCCAGCCTTCAGAGTTCGAGAAAAAGCCCAAGGTTTATGACGGCCTCCAAAGCTCCCACTGTTGGGGCAATGGGCAGGCCCGACAGAATCGGCCATCTTCCCATTATAGTTTTTCCCGCCACTCAGGTGCTTCGGGATCCTATACGAGAAAATCAGATGTACATTTCAACTGTAGAACACCCAAGACCCCTGGCAGACTACTGGGCCTCGTGGAGAAGCCTGCCCGATATTTCACGGTGGGTACTACGCACCATTCGACACCGGTACACTATCCAGTTTCGGAAAGGGCCACCTCCCTTCAGCGGGGTTCTCCCTATGACGGTACGTCCTGGGGACGCCTCGATTTTAGGTCAGGAGATCGTATCACTCCTAGAGAAAGGGGCTATAGAGGAGATACTCCCCACTCAGATGGAGTCAGGCTTCTACAGCCGGTATTTTGTTGTGCCCAAGAAAGATGGTGGTTTACGCCCGATTTTGGACTTATGTCGTCTAAACCTCGTGCTCAGAGTGAGCAAGTTCAAGATGTTAACAGTAAAGTCCATTCTGTCTCATTTCCAATCCGGAGATTGGTTTGTGGCCATCGATCTAAAGGATGCATACTTTCACATCCAGATCGTCAGGAGGCACAGGAAGTTCCTCAGGTTTGCTTTCGAGGGCAAAGCATACCAATACTGTGTTCTTCCGTTCGGACTATCTTTGGCTCCTCGAACGTTTACAAAATGCATGGACGCAACTCTGGCCCCGTTGCGGCTCCANTCCCTTTTTTCCAAGACCTCCACTATGAGGTTTCGAGGTCTTGGAAACAACCTTTTTCGGCGCGTATCACTAATCCCGCCGCCGCTGATTTCGCCACGGTTTCTAAAATGGCGGCTCACGGCTACGCGGCGATGCCGGCCGTAGAAGAGACTCTCGCTGCACATCTCGCGCCAAATTCCGCTCCGTCTTGGAAATTACGCCCTCTGCTACCTTCCAAGCCGTGTAGGGTTACTTCCGCTTTGATTGGGAAATCTTACATGGCCGCTGGGCAGGCTGCGGCTACACTACATTCTATGGGTGTACTCCAGGCTTATCATGCAGATGTGCTCAAGGAGCTGGACGAGGGAGATGGCTTGACTCCAGAGGCCGTTAAAGAGCTCAGACGAGTTACTGACTTGGCGCTTAGGGCTACCAAGCACACAGCTTGGGCAGTGGGCAGGTCCATGGCAGGGTTAGTGTCAGCTGAGCGCCATCTTTGGCTTACTCTCACTGACATTAAAGAGAAGGACAGAACTTTTCTCCTGGACGCCCCCATTTCGAGTCACGGTCTGTACGGAGACTCGGTCACTACGGTCGTGGAGAAATTTAGAGCAGCGAAACAGCAGTCAGCTGCATTCCGTCAACTCATCCCTCGCATGGCTAGGGAAGTGGAACGTCAGCCACCTGCAGCTCGCTCACGCTCTTCGTCCTTACAGCACCGCGAGGTCCAGCAGCATGAGCCACCACCTACAGTAGGTTACCCCCTCGTAAAGACTGGGGTCCTAGGTCTCGCCCACCTGCTCACCCACGACAACGCAAGCGGTTAGACCTGAGTTCAACGGCCAAGCCCTCTCGTCCTCAGGCCCCTAATAGCAGTTCCTCATTCCTCTGCTCATCTTCGGAGGCCAGGCCCTCCTTTAGAGAGTGTGTATGAACCGCACAAGCGTATTCGGCTCTCTCGCTGTGGCCTCAAGACTCCGATCTTGACGGTCCGGCCACATATTGCGCCTAGGGCAGTTTTAGATCGAGTCCTTACGACGAGCACCTCCTCGGATACTCTGCGCGTTCCAGCCTTCAGAGTTCGAGAAAAAGCCCAAGGTTTATGACGGCCTCCAAAGCTCCCACTGTTGGGGCAATGGGCAGGCCCGACAGAATCGGCCATCTTCCCATTATAGTTTTTCCCGCCACTCAGGTGCTTCGGGATCCTATACGAGAAAATCAGATGTACATTTCAACTGTAGAACACCCAAGACCCCTGGCAGACTACTGGGCCTCGTGGAGAAGCCTGCCCGATATTTCACGGTGGGTACTACGCACCGTTCGACACGGTTACACTATCCAGTTTCGGAAAGGGCCACCTCCTTTCAGTGGGGTTCTTCCTATGACGGTACGTCCTGGGGAGGCCTCAATCTTAAGTCAGGAGATTGTGTCACTCCTAGAGAAAGGGGCTATAGAGGAAATACTCCCCACTCAGTGTATTTTGTTGTACCCAAGAAAGATGGTGGTTTACGCCCGATTTTGGACTTATGTCGTCTAAACCTCGTGCTCAGAGTGAGCAAGTTCAAGATGCTAACAGTAAAGTCCATTCTGTCTCAGATCCAATCCAAAGATTGGTTTGTAACCATCGATCTAAAGGATGCATACTTTCACATCCAGATCGTCAAGAGACACAGGAAGTTCCTCAGGTTTGCTTTCGAGGGCAAAGCTTACCAATATTGTGTTCTTCCTTTCGGACTAGCTTTGGCTCCTCGAACGTTTACAAAATGCATGGACGCAGCTCTGGCCCCGTTGCGGCTCCAGGGCGTCTGAATTTTGAACTACCTAGACGATTGGCTAATACTAGCTCAATCTCAGGATCAGGCACGGATACATCGAGATCTGGTACTCGATCATTTGAGGAGCCTAGGGCTACGGACGAACCTTCAAAAGAGTGTCCTGCTGCCGTGTCGGCAGACGACCTTTTTGGGGGTGGACTTGGACTCTTGCACGATGCGGGCATGGCTGTCTCCCGCTTGTGTGCAATCAATACGGACATGTCTAGGTCAGTTCAAGACAGGGCGCCGAGTACATGTAGGCCTGTGTCTCAGGCTGTCTGATGGCGGCAGCGTCCCCTTTAGTTCAGTTGGGCCTGCTTCACATGCGACCATTTCAGTGGTGGGCCAAGAGCCAGAACATTTCGCATCACTGTCACCAGCGTTCGCAGAATTACGGTGACACGCAAAGGCTCTCGTACTCTAAGCCCCTGGATGAGACCCCAGTTCTTTCTGGAAGGAGTCCAGATGGGGACGTTGTGTTGCCGCAAAACAGTTACGACTTACAGGCTGGGGAGCGATCCATCAAGCGTCCAGTCGGTGGAGTCTGGACAGAGGTACATCGAGACTGGCACATAAACCGTTTGGAGATGCTTGCGGTTTTCCTGGCTCTCGAACAGTTCTTACCCCAACTGAGGGGTTATCATGTGTTGGTCAGGACAGACAACACGGCAGTTTTGTCGTACCTCAATCGTCAAGGGGGATTACGTTCTCGCCCCCTGTGCAGGCTGGCAAGGCGTATTCTTCTCTGGGCTCAGACAAAGTTCCTGTCGATCAGAGCAGTCCATATCCCAGGTCGCCTGAACTCAGGAGCGAATCTGCTCTCGAGACAGAGTCTACAGAATGGAGAATGGAGATTGTACCCCCAGGTGGTGGATCTTATATGGCAGAGGTTCGGCCGAGCGAAAGTGGACTTGTTCGCTTCGAGCATGACTACGCACTGCCCGCTTTGGTTTTCCTTGTCTCCCCCGTCGCCTCTAGGTCTGGATGCTCTGTCCCACGAATGGCCCAGGACCAGTCTTTATGCTTTTCTCCCAATCCGGTTGCTCCCAGCAGTCCTATTCAGAATCCGATCAGAAAGAGTGGAGCACCTGTTGCTGGTGGCCCCGCGGTGGCCCACTCAGTCGTGGTTCTCAGACCTGGTCAGTCTGCTAGCAGGCCCTCCATGGGAGGTTCCTCTCAGACACGATCTGTTGACACAAGCTCGGGGCATGATTTGGCATCCTCGACCTGAATTATGGAGGTTATGGGCGTGGCTCTTGAGCGGAGTACTCTAATGTGTTCTGGTCTCTCGGTTGAGATTACCGACACTATTATGAATTCTAGGGCTCCCTCCACGGGACGCTTATATGCTTTCAAGTGGAGACTTTTTGCCTCTTGGTGTAGACAACGCACTTTGGATCCAGTTCACTGCCCTATAGGTTCAGTACTGGAGTTTCTTCAGAGTCGTTTTTCCGAAGGGGTTACCCCCGCCACTCTTAAAGTGTACATGGCAGCCATATCGGCAGGACATGCACTCGTAGGAGGTGCTTCGGTTGGTCGTCACACCCTGGTGTCACGTTTTATACAGGGTTCCAGACGGCTTAGGCCTTTCCGCCCAGCACGATTTCCTTCTTGGGATTTATCGATTGTGTTGGAGGGCCTGACAGGCCATTCCTTTGAACCAATGGAGTCGGTGTCAGAAAAGTTACTGACCATTAAGACTGTTCTTTTGGTGGCTTTATCCTCCCTTAAGAGGGTAGGGGCCCTGCAGGCTCTCTCCATTAGTCCTTCGTGTATGGACTTTGCACCAGGACTGGTAAACGTCTTTTTGCGACCCAGGCCTGATTATGTTCCTAAGGTTTCTTCAACTCCGTTTCACTTTCAGCAAGTGGTCCTGGAGGCTTTTTCCCCAGCCGAGAAGGGGTCAGTTGCCCTGAATCTCTGTCCGGTTAGGGCACTTAGGACCTACATTGACCGCACGGCTCAGTGGCGTAGATCTGATCAGTTGTTCATGTGTTTTGGTGGTAAGAACAGAGGTTCCGCTGTCACTAAACAACGGATGTCACACTGGATAGTGGAGGCTATCTCTCTGGCCTATGAGGCGCGTGGCTTGACTTCACTTCTAGGGGTGCATGCTCATTCTACAAGAGCAGTGGCTTCTTCTCAAGCCTTCTTTAAAGGGTCTTCGATGGAAGATGTTTGTGCTGCGGCAGGATGGTCCTCTCCTAGCACATTCATCAAGTTTTATAGTCTGGACGTAGGGATGGCTCCTGGCTCCCGGGTCTTATCTGCTTGAGCAGACTCTTTCCTTGGTCTTCTAGCTATCTACGGTACGTCAGGCGTTATGGTATAGCGTTCCCAAAGCGACCGCTGTCGCAGCATTGAAGTGAACCTATGAAAGGGAACATCTCAGTTACGTATGTACCTTGGTTCCCTTAGTAGGGAACGGATGCTGCGATGCGCTGCCGTGTCTGTACCTGATACGCTCCTTTGTAAATCGGGAGTCTGATGAAATAGCGGCGCTTCACACTATATAGCTCACCGACGTGCACTTTGGGGGCGTGCTAGCGATTTTGGCTATGCTTGGCGTGATGGTCTGATGGCTTCAACATCGTCACCCCGAAGTGTTCCCAAAGGCGATACGTCCACCGAGCATCTCGTTCCCACTACTCAGGGAACTAGGGTTACATACGTAACAGAGATGTTATCTTGCATAGACTTGATCGGTGTCGCGTCATGGCTGTGTGGGCGGAGTCGGCGTGGGGTAAACAGTCTATTCCCCCTCATTGGAAAAGCATGGTGACTCAGAATGGCCTACATAAAATCATTTCAGCCGCTCAACAGAGCAACATACGCATAAAAACTGAGCCGCATTGGGTCGGACTGTCCGTACGGTATCTGTAACTGGACAAACGACCCAACGGAATGGCCAGAGGTGTCATTTCCCGACATTTTTTGTTACCTAATTGAGCAAGAGACAGCTTAGCCTACTACAAGCCTATACGAGACAGCTTGTGAAAGTAAACATTTGTTGTTTTGTTTTGCTTAATTTTTATAAAGTGATAAAGACTTGAGTAAAAGCTTGTCATACTTTCTTATTGATATATTAAAAAGATTTTGAACATTGATAAAACAGGTAACATTAAGGTCCACTGAAGCGTCTTGAAATGTGCAGTGTTATTCTATGTGGTGTGTGCTGCGGCTACCTTATCATTTTCACAAATACATGCCATAAAATAAAAAGATAACATGAAAATATGTATATAAAATACCAAAAAACATGGTTATTGGTTACTATAGTTAAACCATGGTAAAAACAAATGTTTTTGCTACCTGGTAAGTTTGGGGTAGGAAAGCTGTGCACAATTGTAAAAAAAAGCCACAAAAAAACCAGTAGTTAGCCTAAGATTTTTACTATATTAATACCATTGCTATTTCGTAAGGGATTGTGTAATATATGAAAATAATGTTTTAATAGATCTGACATCACTAAGATCAGGAGTGAGATGTATGTTGGATTCGATGCTAAGGAGGGTGTACTGTAAGCCCCATCAGAACTGGGGTTCGGTGCAGGGGACGGGCCTAACGACGAATCATTGCAGTGTATCAGTCATATACATCGTAAGATTAGGTTTTTTTTAAACTTATATTAGAGGTACAGAACGCCACACAGCAACTTTTCGGCATGGCACCAAGCAAAAATCTATCGAAATCATCACAAAAAGTAAAGATCAAGCACCTAACAAGGTCTCCACGCGTTAATTCGAATGGTTTGTTTTCCCCCACAGCATAAACGGTTATGACATTTTGTGGGCTTTCCCAGCAATGCCGAACAAGTCTATATCTGACACAAGTCTTTCCACTAGCGTTGCTTGTGGTTGCCAGATGTGAAGAGCTTTCTCCCTTAAGGATACACTTGTTTCTGCCCGAGGTTTTACTTAATCTGTGCAATCTGGCAACCCCGTGTGCACGCTCTGATGCGAACAACGCTGATGATTATTGTTAAATAAAGTCAGTCCTTGCGTCCCAATGTGCATACTATCCACCCTATCTGCCCTAAATAGTAGCCTCTTGAAAATTACTAATGTTACATACTATTTAGGATGGATAGTATGCACATTGGGACGCAGGCAGTGTATATGTAGTCAGTGGAGGTTGGTTAAAGGACACATGAAATGTTATTGCATTTACCCTTTTGATAGAATAATCGTTATTAATAATCGTGATTATAATTTTAATCAAAATAATCGTGATTATCAGTTTAATCATTGTCATGCCCTAGTTATTTTAGTTGTAAAGTATTTGAATAACTAAAACACAAATTTACAGATAAACTAAAAGTCTTGATGCTACCATAGTCCTTTTTGAAAAGCATCATAAATACTGCAGCCAGAGACATAAGCTGTGTCTCATTTAGAAGGCTGCACCCTCCGGAGGTCGAATCCTCTGGAGGTCGCATCCTCTGTAGGATGCATATACGAAGTGTCCTCAACCTAGAATTAAAGGAGACGGCCTTCGTAGGACAGGCTGAAAAGGAAACAGGAAGTATCACGTTGCTATGCCAATACATTTAGAGCATCGTTGCGCTCTCACACTACTTAAATGAAGGAAATTTATTTCTAAATTTGGAAAGTAATTTGAAAAAAAAATGCTTTTACTTGTTATATTTTGTTCAATGTTTGAGGAGCTGCAGCCTACGTACAGCAGGCATCTATTAGAGAAAAAAAGGAGGAGGATATTAAAAACAAAGTTTATCCGTTTTTACCGAGGCGAATTAAGGTAAGTTGTAAACACCACATCTGCGCTTGTGTGTAACGTTATACGTCCATCTGCGAATCTGCCGGCGCTGGCATTTTTCAAATTAACAACGGTTGATCACAGCGATGCAAATAATTGTGGGTTATCTGTAGCAGCGAATGATACACCTCATGCATCCTTCGAATTCCTGTGAAAGAAGGTCGCATTCGAAGGTCGCATTCGGAGTGTCCTACTTGCTTTTCTGAAATGAGACAGCCTCGATGACGTATGCAGCCTTCGAATGCGACCTCCGGAGGGCGCAGCCTTCTAAATGAGACACAGCTATAGGCTGCGTCCGAAATCGCATACTGCTTAGTAGGTACTACATTTAAATTTGAACGTACTACTCGACCGTTAAAACAGTACGTTCTATGTAGTATGAATGGAATTCGGACGTACTACATCCATGTTGATGTTGTCACGTGACATGCATCTTCACAACAGCGGCCAAATTTAAAGAGCCCTCACTACTGCGCGAACATCAGCAATGTTTTACGCAATTCTTACCGTTTTCATCAGCGTTTTAACGTTGATTGAATCAACAGCTCAGAGGAGGCGTCGGTCAGCTGCTCGCAGATCACGCCTTCGTCGACAGCTTGTAAATTATTTATCAAATAAGGTAAGTACAATCACCTATTTAGCTACTAAATTTTACCTCAGAATAAAAAGTCATGTCTGTGAACACCATGACAGGTTCATTTGGAGCAACGAAATAAAGTAATTTGTTATAAATAAATGCATAAAATACACAGGACAAACAACAGACACGAATCGATGAATAAACTTGAATGAATACATAATACACAATTAGATAAATAGAGAGAGAGAATGAATACATACAATATATACATAGCCTAAATAAATATTATAGATACAATATATACATAATAATATACCCATAAATAATATACATTTCTAAAAGATATATATATATATATACACACACACATTTACAGACTGTGAGACCTACTGCCGCCTGAATGCTGCTGTGCTAATTCTTTGATTGTATTTGGAAGATGGATCTGACCTCCGTCCAAACCTCCAGCTTTCACGACAGTCCATCACGTCCCTCATCGCTGCTTTGAAGTCAGATTCTGACCATGGCTGGGGAAAAGATGTTGAGGTGCTGGTGTTTCTCTACTGGCTGGCCCACGCAGCATCGTACAGGCTGCTGTCACTGGGCTTTGACATCCCAAAGTCCATGGTGCATGACATTGTGCACAGAATCAGCAGAGCTCAGTAATAACAATGATTAAACATATTTTTACGGCCGATTCACAAAATCATCTCATCGATTTACAATGTTCAAACTTTCATTAAGTCAGCCGTTCACTTAGATCATGCTAAACAAGTGCAATTTAACCACAATGAACAAAGTTTTTCCCTGAGGTACTTACACTTGAAAAGAACCGCGTCGCCGCCTTCCACCATTTTCGAATATGACGCCTCCTCCCCCGTGGCCTCATGGGATACTAAAGTGTCCATCAAATGCACACTTCAGAATCCGGATGGAAGTAGTAGGTCATCCGGGTGCTTCTCGCCTACTGTTTTTCGAATACTATGAATTCGGACATACTACTCGCCTCGCATACTGTTTTTCGCCTGCTATATAGTATGGAAGTATGCGATTTCGGACGCAGCGAATACTCACTTCAAACAGTGGGCCGCTGTCAGTACATAATCCTTTCTGATCAGCATCCCTCCACATGTGTGATGATTTATGTACTGAATAGATGCCATGTATGGCCTAGAATGAGGTTTAGCCTCTTTTCCTCCAATAATACCACTCTCCATCCCACCTATGATAAAAACATGAATAACTCGCACTATTACCAGGCTATTTAAATTATATATTAGCTTTAAATATTTAATAGTTTTCCAACATTTTTTTTCTAAATAAATAAATAAAATGAGGCACAAAACTAATTCTGGAAAAAATTTAATGAATGATATCTTACCAGCCAAAGAGATAACAAAGAGAAGAAGAAAAGAATAAAGAACCATGGTTCAACAAGCATTAAGAGTGAGTATACTGCTAAAAAAACACTCTCTACCCTCACTAGGTGTAACTCCTCCCCCTCTAACCTCAAACCACAAACTGTGTACAAAATAACAAGTAGCCATTATCCAACAAACAATTGAGAGTCACAGGAACAAAGAGTACTGAAATATTATTCCCAGTTAAGTTTATCAGAAATAAAACAGTACTTTAAAAAGTACCTTAATTCTAAATCTAGTGTTTATCCAAAAAAAAAAAATAATAATAAAAAGGTTGGGATGAAGTTTTGGTGTCCTATAGAGATCAAACACAGACTGATCAATGTACATATTGTATTTGCAGCCAATTTTTATTTGACTGGACATTGCTTATGGCACACATAAAAAATCTGTAACATACAAGAAGTGAGTGATTTTGCTAAACCTTAAAATAAAGGTCATGACATTTGTTCTTTACATTTGTATGGTCATCTTCATTTTCGCAGTCACAGATTGGTAGTATCTTTGCCATTTCATAACATTTTATATGTAATGGTATGGTAATCTATACCTTTCAACATCAAGAATAAATATTGTGAGGTACCGTCTCATATACAAAAGTTCTACAGCTGATTTTATTTTTGTTTTAGGATTGTACAAGATTTATTTATTGCACTTTAATCTGTTTGTCTTTTTGTTGCTTTTTTCTATATGCAATTTAAGAAGGCTAGACCAGTAAAAGTAGGTTATATCATACAGGAGCTTAGTGGCCTCAGTTGTTCTTCCTGAACACAGCATTGGAAGCAATACAGACAAAAAATATTTTTTTAAATGTCAATTTTTAACCATTTTTATGACATTCCATATGGAAATGGTAGCTCGGGAGTAGCCAAGAATTATTAATAGAGATTGTTAGGCTTCAATTATACACATGATAGATCATTTACACGCATAAATTATGCTATTTCAATCACTTAATATTTTTTTAATCCACGGAAGGAAGGCAGATATTTTCATGTAGACTCCGGGGTACTTCTTGGATGTACAGTCATCAATATATGTGTATGCAGCCATTCCTATAAGTTTAGAGTCACAAAAAAGAGGACTGCCAGAATCACCCTAAAGAAACAAATGAAAGACTTCAAATGTAGTCTGCCACTATGTGAAATATCAGATGACATAAACCTTTTGTTAATTATCGAAAGTAATGTTGCAGTACCTGACAGAACGCCCTTTTCCCATCCGAGAGACTACAGATCATTTTCTCAGAGTTGAAATGGTCCTTCCACTTGTTTTTGCATTCAAAGCTGAACTGCAGTTTGAGGCTGACTTCCTGCAGAACATCCGATTCTCTTCCTCCAGGTTTTGTCATGCCCCAGCCAGCAATGGAGCATTCCACATGGGCAGGCATATTCTTATTGTTCTTAGGGAGCTCAATGACATCCACAAACTCATTTCGCACAGCTTTGGTCTTTAACTGTAACATATTAGTCAGTCAATACCTCTAAGAGTTTTGTGAAAAGAAAAAAAAAAGATCCACCCAATTTGAGCACCAATAATACCTTTAGTAACATGATATCATAGGTAAAGCGGCCATTCTCATACTTAGGATGTCTGATGTACTTGTCTACTTGGATAATCTGCTGGCTGTCCTCGTTCTGACTAATATTGTGTGCTCCCAGAACAACTTCTAAGTTCTTGCTGTGAAAACATTTAATGTTGAGATTATTTTAAGTTGTGATAACCGCAGAGGCACATGCTAGTACATTATTTATAAAAAAAAATGTATATGTTCAAATTGTACATACTCACTTCAAACAGTGACCTGAAGTCAGCACATAATTACCCTAATCACATTCCCTCCACATGTATGTTGTCTTCTATGCTGGAGAGATGCCATGTATGGTCTGGAATGAGGTTTTACCTCTTTGCCACCTACAATACCACTTTCTAACCCTCCTGTGATCATGATACTAGAGGTTGTTATGGCAAATATAGTTAAAACATGGGTACAGTACATACCAGCTAATTATTATTAATATATTTTAATAAATAAATCACTGAAACTGCTTGCAAGCCATTGATACAAAAAATGTGTATACTGTACATACAGAAATGTGTCTTGTAAATTAATTGTATTCAATTAAAACGTTCCCTCCCAACAGAATCATCCTTATTGATGTAATATGAAACGTCTTACCGGACAGAGAGAAGACAGACAGCAGGAGACAGACACTGAGCAGCATGATGTACGACTGTGCTGATGCAGGACTGGAACATGAACAGGATTTAAGCCTCAGTGGGGTCTACTTTTATATGTGACAAAGTATGTAGGTCAGAGACTATTCTCACCTAGATAGCCTCTGCCACACATGAAAGTGCACAACGGAAAGGTGTAGGGGGAAATCTGACTCGCATGAATTACTTGCTTTCTTCTGTAAAACACAAAAGAAGATATTTTGAGGAGTGTTGGTAACCAAACAGTTTGGTGACCATTGACTTCCATTATATAGACCAAATAAATAGCACCTTTATTTCCCACAGAGGAAAGTCATGCAGGTTTGAAACAAGTTAAGGTTAAGTAAATGATGACAGAATTTTACATTTATTTGGTTGGATTATCTCTTTAAGAACTATATGAACAATATAACTTCTGCATTAATGCACTAGATTTAAATTAGAGAAGAAGATTCTAATGATCACTGTCTGTAGTATAAAACCTCTCACCTGGCTTGTTACTTGTTTTGTGCCAGTAAGTTAGTTGTGAGATTTTCTGTGGCATTTGTGATGGCCATACACTTTTGGCCCAGAAACACATTCATACTCTGAGTCAGTTTGCCCATATAGTCTAATTCCAACATATCATTTGAGTCCGTTCTTAAGTTTCCACCCTTTTTTATTATATGACAAGTGGTTTCTACGGATTTTGTTGCAGTACGAATCATGGCGTTATAATATAATATCCCCACCCACTCTAAAACAACAACATAACATACAATTACTGGAAAATATTATTCAAATTTATTAAATTTTTCGTAAACGTACATAATGTTGATGTTATTTTCACAAAAAATTTAACCTTGCCTCATTCTACTAAGTCAGAATTTACAGAATTACAAAGGCAGGTTACACTTTATACAAAAATTAATAAATAAACCACTGCATTTATGACTGTTTATACCCCAATTACAGGCCGAGATCATCATAGGCCAAAGAGCCTGAAGCCTCCAGACGACCATGTGCTATATTGCCCCAGATCCTTATTGTAGGCACTCTGTTTGAAGACAGTTGGTGATTTTATGAAAAGCAGTTTGGCTTTATCAGCTTTCCTTCTTTTTGGTCTTTATGAGGGGCTGATGCAGTACATCATAAAGCCTTCTTGCCTAAATTAACCACAAACAGGAAAGGAAATAAAGACATACCTTTGGACAAGTTAAAATGGTTAAATATTGTTAAAATTTGTGTACAAAAACAATATATGTAAAACTATGTAACATATGTAAACTGATATCAGATGCTACATATACAGTGGGGAAAATATTTATTTGATCCCCTGCTGATTTTGTAAGTTTGCCCACGTCTGTAATTTTTATGGTAGGTTTATTTTAACGGATGAAGACAGAATATCAACCAAAAAATCCAGAATAAACACATTATATAAAAGTTAGAAATTGATTTGCATTTCAGTGAGTGAAATAAGTATTTGATCCCCTACCAACCAGTAAGAATTCTGTCTCCCACAGATTGGTTATGTGCCCATGTGGAACTAAAGATTAGTCCTGTCACTTTAAGAAGTTACTCCTAATGTCAGCTCGTTAGGTGTATAAGACATCTGTCCACACAATCTGTATCTTCATTCCAGCCTCTCCCCCCACCATTGGCAAGACCAAAGAGCTGTCAAAGGATGTCAGAGACTAGATTTAGATCTGCACAAGGCTGGAATGGGCTACAAGACCATCAGCAAGAAGCTTGGTGAGAAGGAGACAACTATTGGTGTGATTATTCGGAAATGGAAGAAATACAAAATAACAATCAATCGGCCTCGGTCTGGAGCTCTGTGCAGATCTGATCATGAGAAAGGTGAGGGATCAGCCCCGAACTACACGGGAGGAGCTTGTTAATGATCTTAAGGCAGTAAAAACCACAGTCACCAAGCAAAACATTGGTAACACACTACGCCACAATGGACTGAAATCCTGCAGCGCCCCGCAAGGTCGCCCTGCTTGAGAAGGCACATGTACAGGCCCGTTTAAGGTTTGCCAAAGAACATCAAAATTATTCAGTGAAGGCTTGGGTGAAAGTGCTGTGGTCAGATGAGACCAGAATTTAGCTCTTTGGCATTAACTCGACTTGCTGTGTTTGGAGGGAGATAAATGCTGACTATGACCTCAAGAACACCATCCCTACAGTCAAGCATAGAGGTGGAAACATTATGCTTTGGGGCTGTTTTTCTGCTAAGGGTACAGGACGACTTCACCGCATTGAGGGGCAAATGGACGGGGCCATGTTCTGTAAAATCTTGGACGAGAACCTTCTTCCCTCAGCCAGAACACTGAAGATGGGTCAGTGGATGGGTTTCCAGCGATGGACAATGACCCGAAAACATTGTCAACAAAGGGTGGCTCAAGAAGAAGCACATTAGGTCATGAGTGGCCTAGGTCTCCAGACCTCTCAATCCTATAGAAACTCTGTGGGGAGCGAACTTTGAGTTGCCAACCGGACAGCCAAGAAACCTTCAGGATATAAGAGAGATCTGTAAAAGAGTGGAACAAAATCCCTCCTGAGATGTGTGCAAACCTGGTGACCAACTACCAGCCTTCTAACCTCTGTGCTTGCCACACGGGTTTTCTGCACCAGTACTAGTATGGTTTACTTGGGGATCAAATACTTTATTTCACTCTCGAATGCCAATCAATTCTAACCTTATATAAATGGTTTTTCTGGATTTTTTGGTTGGTAATTCCTCTGCATACGTTTACAATAACCTACCATAAATTACAGACCCTAATTTCTTTGTAAGTGGGCAAACTTCCAAAATCAGCAGGGGATCAAATAAATATTTTCCCCACTGTAAATCAACTGCTCAAAACATAACAAAGTGTCTCTACACACCTTTTGTGGACCAAGTCCAGGACACAAAACTAGTTCTTCCTTAGATGCCTTAATGATGCCCTCCAAAGACTGAAGAGATAAATGGCATCAACATAAAAGAACATACATTTTTTTCAAGTTTATTGGCAATGGGCTTTTTTGATGAAATTTTAAAAGTTTAAGGTTGGTAATATTGACTGATTGATTGACTGGAAAGAAGCCTTTTAAGCTCACCCAATCTCACCCTAATTATTTGCTCAAAAATGTGAGTTTCAAATAACCATTTCTATTTTAATATATTTTAAAATGTAATTTATTCCTGTGATTGCAAAGCTGAATTTTCAGCAGCCATTACTTCAGTGGCACATGACAGAAATCAATAATTTTGTCCCAAGTAACAATTCTTATTATCAATGTTGAAAACAGTTGTGGTACTTAATATCTTTGTGGAAACTCTGGAAAATTTAATTTTTTCAAGATTATTTGATGAATACATAGTTTAAAACACAGCAATTATTTGACCAAAGAGATTTTATGTACAACTGGTCAAAGTCATTACTGTCACTTCTGATTAATTAAATGTGCCCTTGCTGAATAAAAAATAATTTCTTTCAAAAAATCTTACTGACCTCAAACATTTGAACAGTAGTGTAAGTAAAACACTAACTGTGCAACATATAAAGGAAAAGCATTCAAACGTAGACAGGAGAGTCATGGCATCTGTCTTATTGACAGACTTTACTGTGGTTAAACAATCTGTAACCTGTCAAACAAAAATAAAGTATTAAAAATTACAATAAATGATCAGGAATGTTTTATAAGAATAATGACATCAGTGCAATGAAATGAACCAAACATAATTATTTTAGATTTATTCATAGGTTTTTGTGCTCTAACCTGGGGCCGGTAATTTTTCTCCACTTGTTCTTTCAGAACATCTGCAGGTTTCTTCTCGTAGGATTTATATGTCTCAAGGTAACGGCCTGCTTCTTCAGGACTTACACACAAACTGATATGTTTAGTTAAAGAATCTAAAATTGAAGCAATAAAAACTAACAGAGCTGTAACTTTTAACACCTTATATTTCCACAAGCCACTAAGGGAATTCCCCTTCCGCTTGATTATTTTGAACCATCCCCTTATACCTCCGGGCCAAAATGAGGGTACAGTCAGCCATGATGCATATTCGAGCAAGCTCTTTCAGTGCATGATGAGTGTCTGTCTGAAAAATGAATTAGAGCTGCTTAAAATGTCCAAATCTGGCACTAAGAGGCTATTTTTTACTGACCATCAAGATTTAATTAGCATTTAATTCAAAAAAAGATTTAAATAACCCTACACATTAGAGAAAGGGTGAAGAATGGGAAAGACAAATAAATGTGAGTTAATTAGTGATTTAGACAGACAGACAGACTCACCACATCGACCTGGATGAGCAACACTCTCAGGGTGAAACTCTGACCCAACTGTTTTAGACGCTCATGGATGTAGCTCGGGTACAAATTGTGGTAACGCACACTGTGGTCATTGAGAAAAAGAGAAACTAAAGCATTACACACTGTACTGATATATGGTTGGTGAATATAAAGACCTATAGAAACTTTCCATTTTCCATTTGCAATTTAGTAAAATTAAACCATTGGTTAAGGAACTAAAAACCTTTGCAATGATTCATATTCACATGATTTACTCACCCACAAGTTGTTCCAACCCTGTGTTAATGTTGGTAACCAAACAGTTGATGGTAGCCATTGACTTCCATAGTATGGAAAAAATACTATGGAAGTCAATACTGTTAACTGTTCAGTTACCAACATTCTTCAAAATACCTTCTTTTGTGCTCAACAGAAGAAAGAAACTTATACAGGTTTGGAAAAAGTGGAGGGTGAGGGTGAGTGAATATACATTAAAGTACATTATTATACACAGAAACAAGCCACAAGCAAAATGCTTTTGTTAATTTACATTTCTCAATTGATTCTACATTATCTACGATGTATTGTTTTCATACCAATCATGATTGTCAGCAACAACATGTCTGCTACCTTCTCACTCATTTTCTTTGCAAAGACAGGATGATGTGGTTTCACACCTGACTAACTGAGAGGATTCCATTCTCACATAACACTTACAAAATGAGTTTTAAGTGCACATACACATGCTTGCACCCAGGTTTTTATATCTGAACACTCAATATTTAATTGTATTAAATATTAATAAAGTATTATTTACAGTTTACTAGCATTTAAAATATCTGCATAGACATTCAGTAACTAATTTAATAACAAACACCGATTTAAAATACACATTCAAGTGGTAAGCAGATAAAGGTTACAGTAGAGTTTGCTATACTTCATAACTTTTAATATACAAATCTGGGGCAGGTTTTGACATCATACAAATATCAACTTATTACTTTCTTTCCTCCATGATTCACTGCGTTAAAAGCCAACAATAAGTTGATTTGGAATTGGCCTCAAATGTGCAAAACAGCACTGGTTCCATATTTATGTACATGATTGGTGAAGCTTCTAGGTTTCCTTTGTATATATTTGGATTCCTATTTTGAATAGGTATTTTGATTTGAATTTATTTTTTAAGAGGGGCATACAGCACAAAACACTGACAACTGTTGTATTACAAATCATTTAATTTTCTAACCAGTGTAATATATCTTCTCTGTACTATACCAAACCACCTGAGAAAAAGAGCACAGGTTGTCCGCCCCAAAACATAGTCTGTCACAACTTCTCCAAACTCCCAAGGAACATTTCTCACAAACTTTAGGATGGGGTTGCCTCTCTATAGACAGAAGAATACATAATATTATATAATCATGTTCTACGTTTGCAAGTTATATTGTGCAAATCAACTAAGTTACAGTCAGTACATTTTGAATTATGTTTGGATGTTTATACTGACACGTATTTGCATAGATGCATGAAATCCATTTTAATATATTCTGCTACTTCACATCAGAGAAATTCTCAGAAGTACAGTTTATTTCTTTCTATAAATGGATAAGTAAAATGACTGAGCATTGCCTTATTGAACATACAGTATACAGACCTGTCGAGGACTGACAATAATACTGTTTCCAGATCCAAAGAGATGAGGAGGAATGATACAACTCTCCGAACTCTGACTTTCCTCTTTCGTTTGATCTTCTGTTGGTACTTTTTCTGGTCCCTGCTGCTCAGTCTCAGGTATTCCAGAGTCTGTGAAGGACGTACTAACTGATCCACTACCAACTGTGTATACACTGCTTTGCCCTGCAACATCGCTCCTACTTTGTTTCTCTGGTCCATGGGCTGCTCCCTGAAGAGCCCTGTTTTTGCTCTGAACAACAAACTCTGCATAGGACAGTGGTTGGCCAGAAGCTGGAGGAGCACTCTGAGCAGATGAGGTCTCTATTTGAACATCTTTGGCCTTAAATAAAGATGCCAATAAAGATGTGTGAACAAAAGGAACTGGGTTACTCGAGTCATTTAATAAACACTGCCACTTGAGTGCTTTAATGGAATCTAACCGGCCATATGCACTTTTGTACCATTCTTTTTTAAAAATCCACTTATGATGTTATGATAGTCAATGTTTCTTACAACTTTTTTGTTATATGAAGGTCACATTAAAACAGTCTCAGACACTTTTTACCATGTTTTTACTGAACACCAGATTCTTATTGTTTTAGCCTTGTCCATGACTCACTTTCAAATATGCAACAAGAAAATCCATTAGAAAATATCATGTTTAAAAAAAGAAGTGTAGAACTATGATGATACAAACAATGAAGAAATAAGTTAAAATTTATTTGTGAATATATAATAGATATAGTATATATATCTATTGATTATATATATATATATATATCTATATATAATATCTATATATAATATATAATAATATATAATATTTTTAAATTACATGTCCCCCATTTTTGGCCGTTGTTTGCACCCCCCACAAACACAATTTCCATCCCTATAAATTAGTACTCTTTCTCTCCTCCTCTCTCTGTGTGTGTGTGCACAGGGCAAAAAGCGTATTTGATGTTTGATATATGCCGATAATGATTTATGCCAATTAACTGATTTGCAGATGAGAAAACATAAAAGAAGAAAAAAAAACTTGGCCTGCAGGGCTTCAAGAGTAGCGAATATATTCTTCACCGTTACGGCCCACAGAGTAAGGATTCTCGAGTAATGTGTGGATTAAGGGTGGAGTAACGACATAATTGTCTTTGTTCTCAACATTTTTTTTTTTTTGTCAATTTAGCTATTTTGCACGTGTATGCCGGCGAGTAGTTCATGTCTTGGGCTGTTCCTGTTGTGGTGGGCAATGTGATGCTTCAAATATGTTTCGAGTCATCAACACCTTGTTACGGGTACACTTGCAAAGAGTGTGTGAAAGTTGCACATGAGGTTGGCAGATCGCGCTTGTGATTTTATTGATTTAGTCTTGTAAGGGTGACAGACCTCACTTTACATAATAGTCTCTATTAACTTTTTTTAGTAGAGCTGTTTAACGCAGTTTGGATACTTAAAGTACATGCATTACAGGTTCGATCCCACAGATTAGTTTGATAGGTGATAGTTTATGTATGAAGCTTTGTGGGGTTCGAAACCTCCATTCTCTCAGTTAGCAGTCACTACAACACAAAACTAGAGCACATAATCATAACTTGGGGGGGGGGGGCCCACCGGACTTCTTTCTTTTGTGAACGCGGTGTCGTCCAACGTAAGTGAATTCTCTTTTTTCCCTATTTTTTTTTTTTTTTTTTTTTTTTTTTTTTTTTTTTTTTTTATTTTTTTTTTTTTTTTATTATCAATCAGCAAATGCACAAACCAGTGAAACTAAAAACACACGAGTCCATCTAACGTTACCGCCATCGCAGCTGAACAAACAGTCAGACAAAAGTGTCAAACACAGAAACATCGACACTGCAACGCCTGCTCATACTAACCGACAGATGGCGACATTGCATCAGATTTTTATAGTTTCCAAGCATATTGTATTTTTTTGTTATTAACGTATGTTTTCATATGATATATTGTAATTTACAGTCAGACTTAAGGAACACACCATTATTTCTCAGGAAAATAAACCTTTATTTAAATAATAATAATAATAATAATGTGGGGAAAACACTGCTAGAAACAACTATTTGTATAACTGGACATCTGATTCACAGCCTTTTCTGAGATATAGTCCTTGTGACAACTTTTCCATGCGACAACAATCCCCAAAGTACCATGATCTGTTTAAGTGTAAAACCTCTCATTATAATTCTTGACTATTTAAATAGTTTTTTTTGTATCTATTTCTTTTTAATAATATAAACAATCATTCATTAATTGCCTCTCGGCCCTCAGAACATCATGTTCAATGTTTTTGATAAATTAGAGGTTATCCAATTAAGAAACCCAAATTCTGACAGACATCTGTGTATTGCCCATTTAACCCTGTTTGTGTGTGTATTTGGATGGCGTTTCGGGGCGTCCTGCCACTGTGCCATAGCATCGTGGGTCCCACAGACAGATGGTGCCAGCTTCATTCTGAGATAATGTTCATGCCCTCCAAGAGATGCTATGCATTTAAACAACACACACAAATCTTTGGCATCATACCAATGTATGTCAGTCACTGTTCAGGTCAAAACAGACAATATTATAAGCTGAAAGAGAGTATGGATACACACACACACACACACACACACACACATGAGCTTACCATGAAAGATTTGTCTGGTTAACCATAGTATGACAAGGACACAGTTAGAGTTTTAAGGTGAGTGGGGCTGTATATGTAGCCTGTGGAGCAAAGGACTCTGGGTAAAGGTGATAAGCCAATTTGCTACTCTTGGGTAGGCTATAACCTTAATGTGTGTCCCCATAATGAAATTATAATTATTAGAATATTCTTCTTCTTCACTCATTTAATAAGTCACAAATTTAAATAAAAAAAACTCTATTAGCTCCAGATATATATAGATATATTGTAGATATTAAGGTGTTTAACAAATGAAGATTTCATTCATTAAAATATTTTGAAATGTATCTTTTGTTAGATAACAGAATAAAGGTGGATATTTTGCCCTCAAACTTTTTAGTTGCCCTTTTTTTTCATTTTCAGTGACATTTTCCCTAAAGCCCAGTTTAATTTTTGATACTTTCAGCACATAAGATGAAAATTTACTGCTGTTATGTAAAAAAAATTCCGGGAAGAATACAGGCAATTGCATGCACATCCCAGACCTGAATGAGCTGTTCTTTGAGTTTGTTGGCTGAAAACATGCAAGATCTACCCAGGCTGGTGCTAGATGTCATGTGAACTTTTATTTTATTTGTTTATTTATTTCACACTAATTTTCACATTCTTCGTAATTTTCTTGTCCAAAAAGTATGAGGAGAGATGCAACAGGAAAGTTATTGATGCATTAGAGAGGCATTAGTGCTGTTTAACACTTGGCTGGTATATCTGGACACAGTTTTCTGTCCTCCTTCCTCTGTCGCTCTTTCTCGCTTTCTCTCCCTTTCTATGTTGGCAGTGAGCCTAGCTTTGGCTGCAATAACGGCCACCCCCAGACCTCTGGCCCCTCCCTCAGATCTCTCCTACCCTCCCCTCGCAGACCCCATGCTGAGCCGACTGTGTCGAGCTGTCAACCCCCGGCTGCGGGCCGCTCCTGGGCTCCCGGTGTGGGTGTGTGCGCATGTGTTGGGGCAGAGGGGTAACGGTCGGGTCCGTAGTGGCCGCTTATCTGCCCTGCCATCGCTGGGCGAGTGAGAGGACAGATTGGCCCTCCAGCTGTCCGACTGAAGGACTCGCAAGACCCCTTACTGAGGAAACCACATGCCCTGATACACAACACGCACATACACACATATCTTATTGAGATCACCACATTCCCTGATAGGTACACTCACCGAGTCACCCTCAGCTGTAACATATGCGTTTCAGCAGCACACTGACTGTACCATCATGTGCCAAATGTGCCAAAGTACCCTCTTACCCATGAGGTTAAAAAAACTGCTTTTTTTCAGTATGAAAGCACACAGCATATTTTATCAGTACTGCTCCAGTGTCATTTAACCACACTGAGCTGAGTGCAGTAGCCAATGTCATAACTAAAGTTGGCAGAGCCAAAGACAAACATTTTTTAGAGGAAACAAACCACTTAAACCAGCATAAGATGACCAGGTTGTGATTCCATCTTAGACTAGTTTAATTTGTCTTTTTCAGGAGGTACCTGAGTTGCCCCAGCATCTTTTTTAAAGCAATGAAAATTACCATTACAGTGTCATTTTCACCTTATTTTAAATGATGTGATGTGGTTATGTGATGGAAATATTATTACCTTTATTATTTTTGAAAATGCCCTTTCATATTTTAATTATTTTTATATATTTTGTATCTATTTTTATTTTTTCCCAAATACAATCAAATAATATTTTCATATTTTTTCATAATTTAACAAAATAACTGCTTGTTTAGAATTTTAAAAACAATATAAAACGTTCTGCTCAAAGGTGATTTGCCCCAAAAAAAAAAACTTTTATGAAAAAACTATTATGAACAAAAATGACACTGGGGGACTTTTTTTTAAGTTGGTCAATTACTTTAATAAAATAAATATTGAATAAACATTCACTATATTACACTCTTTGTTTAGATTATCATAGTTTTAAACATGTTTCATATTTTATAAATTTAAGCTAAATTTACATAGTTTTTATAAGATTGAAGGTCTGAGTCTGTGACAATGACAAAACAATAGAATCTGTACATAAAAGGCAATTGAGAAATAAACAAGACAGTTTTAATTTGATCTTCATGTAACCAGAAGAAAAAGTTTCTTATGCTAATAAAAAATAATCCCCTGGTGCACAAACGTTGAAGAAATACCCTAATATCGTTCACGGGAAGAAACTTAGCATTAGAAGGAAGTGTGTTCTGTAATATGTTATTGTAGTTTATAGATTTCTTTTTCCTTCTGGTCATGCTGAGTGAATTTTATGTTTGAGTATGTGTGGACGTTTTGAACTATACTTGACAAAACCCTTAAAGGGGTCATATGATGTTGCTAAAAAGAACATAATGTTGTGTATTTGGTGTATGCAATGCGTTTATGCGGTTTAAGGTTAAAAAAACACATTATTTTCCACATACTGTACATTATGGTTTCTACTCTATGCCCCGCCTTTCTGAAACGGGTTGATTTTTACAAAGCTCATCGGTCTGAAAAGCGAGGTGTACTCTGATTGGCCAGCTATCCAGTGCGTTGTGATTGGCCGAATACCTCAAGCGTGTGACGGAAATGTTACGCCCCTCACCATACTGTGATGCCCTGTGTCCCGGCGCGACAAGACAAAAACAATAAAACCCATTACAAACGAGGCATTTGTTGCATCCAGTGGGGACATAATTACTGATTATAATGACTTATTGTGTGTTTTTACACGTTGCGTATCGCGCGGCGTAAACATAAAACCATGTCTGGAGAAACGACAAACAACAAGCGCTACTCTACACTGCTCAAACTCGCGTTTGAATCGTCAGTGGCAAATTCTTTAAATATAAAAAACGTACTTACAGGCTGTGAGTCAGAAGCGCCAGACTGTCCTTGCAAAGTTGGAACTGCCCCACTTTATAGAAACAGACACCGGCATTGTAGGCTACTCTCACAGGAAACAGTCCTCATCCTCCATAAAATGTGCTGCACACATCTGAATATTTGGGTTGAAGTGTTCTGGAACAGTTTTTTAAATACAACTTAACCACTGATTTCTATTGTGTCCTCTTTTGGAAGGCCAAACAAAGTAGTTTCGCTTTCACAACGAAACACATAGCATCACACACGGCGGACTAGAGTGAGGAACGGCCGGAGGGCTAGAGTGAGCGGTGGCGGGCGGGCTTGAGAACGGCGCGGCCGGCGGATTCGACGAAGGAGCGGCCGGTGGGCTTGCGGCAACCACATGTGACGACCCCAGGCTGGACTCCGCTTCGTCCACGGTGAAAGCCGATCCGGTGAGCCACATTGCGAAGTTCATGTATTCCCTCAGCGACCAGCACGGATCAGCTCTAGGCATGACGAAGCGGATATCGTCCTCTTTTGGAAGGCCAAATAAAGTAGTTTCGCTTTCACAACGAAACACACAGCTTCTTCACGACATGGCGGTAACAACAATACTACAGCGAGAATAAAAGTTACGCCTTTTTTCTTTGTAAATCTTCCCACACCGTGACGTAGACTGGTGGGGGTGTATTAGAATGAGCCGTTTTAGGAGGGCATGGTTGACTCATAACTTTTATTAAGAATATCTCTTTGGATTTGAGACTTTAGTCTTTGCAACTTTACAGATCTTCTTTATGCACCAAGAGCTTGTAACACTCCAAAGAGAAAGGAAAAATTGAAATCGCATCATATGACCCATAAGCTAGAGCATCATAAGTAATTACAGAGCTGCTTTATTAGCTAAAAAACTTCTGGTTTGTATCATACCCTGGCTTGATGCGAGTAGATACATCTTTTATTTTTCTTCTACAGTTTCTGTCACCATATATCATGACATTTGTCTCCTATTGCAGCAGACACACTAGTTCAGGAGGCCTGTTGTTGTCTACAACATTAACAACCTCTGCTCTCAGCACATAGACACATAATGAAGTGTGTTTTCTCAGTCAGGTTACAATACATTGGTCCCTACGTCCCAGTGCCACATATTATGAGAATTCCCAGTTCCCAGCTTCGTTACTCTATCTTACCTCCCCCACCCTCCAATCCTGGGACCAGCAATTCCCAAAACTGCCTGTTAGCTACAATATCAATGCACAGTTTTTCATTGGCCCCTGGTGGCTCTGTCTTGCCGACGTGTACATCTGTACACCCACATCGAGTAAGCAAGAGAGAAATTAAGGCGATTATGTGTGCTAAGACAATATAAATGACAAAGTAAGTGTATACAGTAAGAAGGATTAAATGAGATGAAGATGTGTTTGAATGTACATTTACACTTGTGTTTGTGGGTGTGGCCCTCGGGACAGCCAGGCTGTCTTGAGGGCCTCAGGGGGCCAATGAAAGCAGGCTGCATGCTGTCTGTGTACGGTCTGTTCTCCAGTTGTGACAGGGAGCAAATCCTTAGGAGCACAATTAACCAGAGAAAGTGTGCGAATAAGACCACAAAGTCAAAGATGTACCTTTAGGAAGTACAAGAAGTTCTGAAAGTTTCTGAAACAAGATTGAACCTTAGGTTGGCTGTAATTAAGACCAAAAAAATATGTATTTTGGGAAAGACTGGATAAGCTTGGACAAGAAGGAATGGTGCTTCCAGGTGTGGAAAGACCCAAGACGAAATTAACAAAGACACTGAAAATGCCCACTAATGAGAATACACATAAATCTCAAGTGGGAAAGAGCGAGGGCAAACACTGCCCACTGGATTTGAGAGGTCGTCAAGGTGAATATCTTGGGAATACTTCCTTACCAGCCACTAAGACTCAAGTATACATGATGTTCCATAACCTTCACAAAACTCAGCGCACTAAATTACCTTGTCTACCCACAGCACATCTCCATCCACATCCAGGGCTTCTTCCCATGACCTACTTCCCCCCTCGTGTGGTACATTGTTGTGTGTTTGCGGCTGCAGAATGCGCCCTTCTTTTGTGGCTATATTTGTGAGACCAGGGGGTTAAGACCCTTGTGTTCTCCCCAGTCTCCAAAACAGGCCTCTAAACAACCGCAGCAACAATAACAACAAAAAAAGCAAACGTTGATGGCAGCCGAACTAGGAAGCGGGCCGTGACGGCATTGCGCCAACACAGTGCCGCCTTTGTCAGCGCTCACATGCCGTATTGTGTGGCACGACATCATCGCCTCCCAGCAGCTGTTGCCGATGGAAACGAGCATGACTGTCAGCCGTGCTGGATTGTGTAATGTTTGGGCATCAGGCACGATGACTCAATGCGTGTGTGAGTTTAGATTGGGTGACCATTTTTGCCAGAGTTTGTCTGGTTTTTATGTCTCCGGACATATGCTGACATTCGTTCACATTTTTCAGTCTTAGCTCAGAAACCTATTGTGCAAGTACCCAGACAGCAAATGTACGTCTCGCAGATGTCTGTTAAAGAGTGCTTCATTTGGAAAGCATCTGTAAACTGTTTGGTTACCAACATTCTTCAAAGTATCTTCATTTGTGTTCCACAGAAGAATGAAAGTCAGACAAGTTTTGAGATGGCATGAGAGTGAGTAAATGATGATAGTTTTTTCATTTTTGGGTGAACTATCACAAACACTTGGCCAACAAATGGTCTGGTTTAACATGAGTGTACTTGGGTTGATCTGGGAGTAATAAAGCTCAATAAGATTTACCTTCAGATAGATACATGTGACATTATCCTTATGTGTTATTACTGAGTCACTATAACTTTTGCTAACTTGCTTTTCTTCCAGCTGTTGCTCTGCCATGACAACAATTTAGAGAAAACCTTTGGTTACACTTTATTTTAAGGTCCAGTTCCAACTAACAGGACCCGAGGACTGTTCGCCTCAATAAACTCCTAATTACTGCTAATTAATAGTTAGTAAGGTAGTTGTTAAGTTAAGGTATTGGGTAGGATTAAGGATGTAGAATATGGTCATGTAGAATATGGTTTAGAAGGAATAAGACACCAATTCTAGTGTTATGCATGCTAATAAGCAACTAGTTAGTAGTGAGAATTGGACCCTATACTAAAGTGCTACCAAACCTTTTTGATATGTGAAGAAGAAAACTGATTAAAAAAAGGAAGACATTTATGCTAATAAATGCTATATCGCTCCTTTTTGGCTAAATCAGGCTAGCATAGCAAGAAGTGTCTATATTCATGTGCTTGCGTAGAGCATGTTTCAGGCCCTTTAGCTGTTAGCTTGAAACATACTCTACACAAGTGTGTGAATAAGACCACTTCTAGCTGTAGTTAACTCTTTTAGTACTGTATAAGTTGTATCCATAGCATTGCCTCAAGGGGTGCTAATGGATGCATTGGCATAAACTGTCTTACAGTATGTCAGTTTTCTGTATTAGGTCAACTATTGTCATGACAGAGCAACAGTTTGAAGATAATTTTTCTAAGCAAGTCAGTGTTTATGCTAGCTAGAGAAAAGTCTTCCCATTCATCCCAAAGGTGTTTAATGGGCTTCCCTAACTATTGCCGCATAGCAAAGCTATAAAAGCTTTGTGTGAAGACACACAATTCCATAGAATGTCATTGTACTGTATTGTACTGTACTGTACTGTAAGATTTGTCCTCACTGGAATAGACAAACCTATTAATTAAAATGGGGTGTTTACATTTGGCCATGGTGAAATAAGGTGCATCATTTGAGTTTCAAGGTATTGAACATCACAGTTCGTCTAAAACAATATATGTGATGATATTTACTGATGACCTTCATTCTAAAGATGATAACATTCTTGAAAAACAATCAAATAAGTTGTAGTGTGTCAGCTTTGCATACTTGCTTTGGATACTGGCATGTCATGAAATTGCATAAACCCAAACGCATACCTTACTTTCTCCTCTCCTTTAGATATCCCATGTTTTTTTTGTCCTCCTTCCTCCATCCTTAATTGCCTATAAATGTCAGAGTCACTGAATCTCCAATGTTCTTCTACTAAATTAACCCATGTTCCCCCTACACACACACACACACACACACACACACACACACTCACTCACAATTAGCTCTCTTGCGCTGACTCAGAGTTGTTCATTAGTACGGATAAACACCCGGAATTAGAGGTAAAGCACAAAACACACCTGACAACATTTATTTGAGCAGATCATCCTCCCCCTGCCTTTGCCGTGTGTGTGTGTGTGTTAAAGAGAGGAACAGAGAGTCACTTGGGAAATTAAGCCCAATGCATTCACTGTCTCACCTTGTTATTGTTGCTGTTGCTTGCATGCACGGTGGCAGCCTGACTGTTTTTCTGAACTTAGCTTTCCAAATATTGCCCTATTCACCATTCAGTGACCTCCCATGTTGGCAGTCTCATTTAACAGGTGCAATTTACTGCTGAAACAACTTAAACACATACACAATCAAGAAAACTATTTTATTAAGTTGTTTAAATTGTCATGAGGGACTTATGGAATTACACAATGTCTGTACTGCAACAGATCGACGTGATGTGTCAAAACGAAGTCAGCAAAACTACACTTCAAAATTTAATTTGAAAAACAGTTTTCTGTTGTTTAGTGTAAATCTTGAACAAGGCACATCAAATAGGGCCAGTTATTGCCAATTACCTCATAACTACCACACTTATACATTCATATGTCACAAATCGACACACTGCAGTGCATCGAATTTCATAACTGCATTGAGGTTAAAACTGCACCAAATGTAAGTATGTTCCAATGGAGTATCAGTTTCAATCTCTCTTTTGTTCACTTCACTTTTGTATAATATCATGTCTCATAGAAGTGGCTCTAACCAAACTGAGGAACTCCAGTTTCAGAGTTTATACTTATTTTGGCAACTTGCTTCTTCATTAATTGAATTGTAGGATGATAAATTAACTCATAAATAAATAAAAACATTGATATGAGAACCTGAAGCAGTTTTATCAGAGAATGAATTATAATACAGTATATCTGTATTGGCACAGCCCTAATATCAAGAATTTAGATATATTTAAGCAACATTTTTAGTTACATCAAAGTCATGATTTTAGTTGTTCATAGTTGTGTCTTATTTTAAAATGCGTTTGATTGGACAAAAATCAACCAAAAGTTTTCCTGGAAGAGAAAGACTGTACATTTCAAATTTAAATATATGTAATTAGTTCATGTATTTTCTCTCTCTCTCTCTCTATCTCTCTCTCTCGCTCTCTCGCTCTCTATATATATATATATATATATCTATATATATATATATAATATAAAATACTTTTTTTATTAAGTAATCAGTTTATCTTAGTCATTTTAAGGAGTACACTCAAATAGATTGTTTCTCAAAGTTAATAAAAATGGAGTACACTAAAAATGTCCTGCTAATTTGACTTAAAAATATAGGTTGTTACCTTAAATTTTAATTATAATCAAACTGGCTGTACATTTTACTTTAAATCTAGCTGAATCTTGTATAACTTAAAAATGAAGTTGAAATGTAATTTTATGAGTTAAAGTAATAGAAAAACATAGACTGCCACAACTTAGTGATCACATAATTTTTTACACTGCAAAGCCACAAAACTCTATTTTTGGAAAAACGTACATTTCTACAGAAACTTTAGTGGAGATAAAGTGTGAAAGAAAGAAAGATGCAGGTGGTATCTTGTTTCCTAGGCAATGACTGGTGCAGTCTGGGGGTTTCTTTTGCTTTACACCCTGTTCACAGCTGTGTGTGTGAGAGAACCTGCTGGAAAAGACACACACACACACAAACACAGCAATAATGAGCATCTTAGTGAAAGATGGCTCCATAAGATGTAAGGACTGACAAACACGCTCTCTCTTCTTCTCACTCATGCTGTCTCTTCTCTGTCCTCTGTCACACAGTGGCGTCTCTCTTCTCCAATAGCGTTTCAATACTCTACTGTCACGCCTGCTGTATGGGGACCAGATCTTATTGTGCCGGCTTAAGATGCACACATTGAGAAAGAGGGTTTGTGTCAGAGGGAGAAACAGGGAGAGAGCCGTGAAGTTAGAAATGAGAAAAGAGCCCAGTGGGTTCTCTATGATATCATTGCACAGGGAAGAGATGCGTTCCATTGTGTTAAACTCTTGGCACGAATACAATCTGAGATGTAATGCTTTGGACCCGGTCCTGTGGTGGCGGTGTGCCGGCGTGTGTGTGTGTGTGTGTGTGTGTGTGCGTGCGAGTCAGTCCGTCCTATAACGCAGTTTGTACGTGGGGTTTTGTTGCAGAGGGCAGCTACTCGTAGCTGCTGTGGAACAGACCCGTCTTTGTATCAAAATAAAGAGAGCGATTGTCATTCTGTAACACTTTCACATCCATCCATCCATCTATCTCTCCATCCATCAACACTCAAGTCCTTTACCAAGTTTTATGGTGATAGGAATTTTCAGTGTAAATTAGAAATATTGGTTTTGAATGATCAGGTGAACAGACCAAAATCATGATTTGATCTCTTTAACATCTTGATTGTTTCTCTGATAGCAATGAGATTGATTGAGGACTACAGGTTAAGTCTTCTGAGAAAAAAACTAAACAAAACAGTAACCTCACATGTGTCTCTTCTAGAGTTTCAGAAGATACATTGCCATTCAAAAGTTTGGAATCAATAGGATTTTTTTTTATGTTTTAGAAAGAAGTCTCTAATGCTCACCAAGACTGCATTTATTTAATCAAAAATTTATATATATAGTACAAAGCTGAATTTTCAGTCTTCAGTGTCACATCCTTCAGAAATCAATATGCTGATTTGGTGCTCATGAAACAGTTCATATTACAATCAATGTTGAAAACATTTCTGCTTAATTTTTTATTTTTGTTTGGAAACCAGATTCTTTGATAAAGAGAATATTAAATAGAAGTCTTTTGTAACATTATAATTGTCTTTAATGTCACTTTTTATCAATTGAATGCATCATTGCTAAATGAATGTATTAATTTAAAAAAAATAATAATAATTTGACCCGAAGCTTTTGAAAACAATAGATTATCTCAACATTGCTCAGATTTGCCAAGATACCAAAATCTGCTATTATTATTCTTAAATATAATTATGTAAATAGGATCATTGAATTTTTTTCAGTGCCTAAACAAGACAATGTCCATGTATTGTTTATTTCTATTTTTTGTACAATTTCAGTTTTTTTATAAATATAAAATCTGAATACATTTTTGATAACACAATATTAATCATTCAAAGATAATGAGTAAATTTCCAGGAATCTTCTTTAAATCAGCGTTTTGTCGCTCACTTTGTAATATTTAGTGTTTGCGTGTGTTTCACACCTGTGTGAGACTCATGCTGTGCTACAAGCCTCCCTGTCCAGAGACACCACGGCAGTAAACAAGCATCAGTGTCCCTCAGCAGGAGAGGACAAACTGAGAGAAAAGGTGAGAAAGGGAGGGCAGAGATTCATTTTAGACAGTGATATGTTAAATTAGTAAGAAGAAAATCAAATACATATACTTGGCAACTTGTCTTGTCTTAAACCTCTCTTACTAGTTTGTTTGTACTTGCATACAGTCCAAATTAATACTAAAAAATGTATGTACTTTCCCATCACCAGCAAACAGTTTGATAGTTGAATATTTAACACACATTAGTTACTTTTTTTCAAACTGAGGGGTGATGACATGCTGTCCATAGACAATAAGTTGTATTATACGGCAAACACTTATATCAAACAATATAGCTATAAATAAATGTAATAATGCTTTAAGTAAATATACATCTGCAGGACAAAAATAGACAAAAGTATATAGTTAAAACAGGACATTTTCATTTTCTCTTCATCACCCTGTCTCTTCTCTGTATTTAGAGTTCAAACTAGCAGCGTCTCTCTGTCTCTCTCTCTCTCTGGTTTTGGGTTAACTCCAACTCTCTGACGCTGTCTGCCAGTATGCAAATATATGCAAACGAGGCTGCAGTCAAGCCAAGCAGCACCTGCGGACCTGACCAGTCGAGACCAGTAGTGACCTGTGCATGCGTGTGTGTGTGTGTGTGTGTGTGTGTATGACCGTGCCCTTCCAACAGAGTGCATTTTTACACCACCCATTTTTCTCACTGCCCTCCATAAGCATAAGGACATTTGTACATGGGCTGAATGAAATGACTTTATAATCAGCATGAGATATGTACACAATAATAAAATCATCTGGAATTGAACTCCATTTAACTGAAACAAACTAAAGTTGACTTTGTGATCAATAGCTTGATTCTGAATTACTTCATGCACTGTTACTTTCCTTAAATGCATTAAAATCATCAAAATTAATAGTAAAGGTTTTTGCATTGTTAACAAAAATTATATTTCAAATAAATGGTGTTCAATTGCTGCAATTTGCTGAAAATTCATTCAAAAGAAAGCAATTTCTATGCTTTCTATTCTTTAAATAATTCTGAAAAAAAAAGTTTTCCACAAAAAGTATTAATCAACATAACTATTTTCAACACTGATCATAAAGAATGTTTCTTGAGCACCAAATCAGCATATTAGAATGATTTCTGAAAGATCATGTGACACTGATGTAATGAAAGTAATTGCATCCAGGTTCCTTTTTTTTTTTTTTTTTTTATTTTGCGCTAATTATTTCATTTCTTTTTTTCTTTTTAAAATCAATAGTTGTAGTTTTACTTCAGAATGTGGCATGTGAAAAATTATGCACTATTAGAAATGTTGGTAAACCACCATTTGTTAAATGGCAAGTCATTAATACACCTGCAGATTTTGGGCCGTTTATGAATTCTGCAGCACGGTGTGCTTTGATCCAGCCTGCTGGTTTTGGCATTCCAGCAAGCTGGAGAGGAGAGGATCTGACCCCTCTCTCCCTCTTTCCCCTCATCTTTCTTTCTTTCTTTCCCTCCACTGCCCTTGTGCCGATGTGTCTTTAGGTTTGTGCTGGTCAGCACAACGTCTGTCCACCGTCTGGCTGAGTTCTGCTGTCAGTACAGTTCCGAGGGTGTATTGTGTGTGTGTGTGTGTGCTGAGATTTGGCATGGTTGTCAGTGTTTCCCAAATGAGGAGAGGTGTGTATGTTTGGTTGGGGTTGTAGCGTGGGGAAAAGCTGAGGTAAGGTGGCTCAAGTCCAGACCTTGTCTATAAATGACACAAACACTCGTGTTTCTCTTTCTCACACACACACACACACACACATACACAGATAGTGTTTGCCCTTCCCTGTCTCTGACCAGTGGCAGAGTGCACAAGGGAGAAGGAAGAGGGCATGACAGCATCACTCACACTGAGCGAAAAGCACATGCTTTGCACACACACATATGAACGACTACCGTGATGGGTTTTTCTAGCTCATACCAAATACAATGAGAAATGTACTTTCCAAAGCATGTCATTGTGGATCAGTTACTTTTGTAAATACAAATCTAGTCACGCTTCTTACAATAGAGTTTGTTTCTAAACAGCTTCACAGTATTAAACAGAGAAGTAACCGAATCGGTGATGCCAACTTCATCAAATAAGACAAATAGATAAGTATGATGCATATGTACCATATACTATAATCCAAAAAGCACACTTTTCAAGTATAACATTTCACAATATGTTCAATTCATAATCTAGTCAATCATTTAATGTCTTTAAAATAATGCTTGAAATAAACTATTTTTTAACTTTACAACATTGCTTCCTGCTAAAATATGAGTCCTCTCCTTCTCCAGTGAAAAAGTCATCTTAATCAAGAGAGAAATATGCAGATCAATCACCATTTACAAGTGAAAACAGACTAAAACATTTCTGAAAAATTATGTTGGTGGATTTCAATGGGAGAGGACAACAGGGGATGGACTTTTCACTGGAAGAAGCAGTATTATCGATTATAGACTGGTATTTTTCTAAATGATCTATTTTGCAATGGTATAAGGCGATGAACCCAATTTACAATGCTTGCACAAAAATAATAAAATATTATTTGTAGTGAAATTATGAAAGTACATGAAATACTTGTAGGCCTATGTTTTAGGAGGCATATGTGATTAATAGGCTACACACAAATAGTGTTTACTGAGCACTTCCATTTTGTCTTGTGTCTCAAAAGATATGCTTGCGATCCTCTTGTGGTGAAGTATAACTGCACATAGAATCATATGGAAGGAACTTGAACTCAAATGAAGTATATTTATGGTGTTTGCTTGGCTGTCAGAGCTGAGGGCTCTTTTTCACAGTGCCTTTTAAAGAAAGAAAACAATACATTTGATGAAACAATAATGCACTTTTCCTCTGACACTAGAACACTTTACATATTCTTTACACATTTACATATTCTTTATTCTTTATTGGATATTTACACCTAAAAAGCAGTATATATATATTTTTTTACTACTCTCTGTCTCTATCGCACTGTGGAATATCTAGTCAAGCAGCACTAACATTGAAAAACTAACCCGTCTAGTGGAGCACAAAGAGCATCTCACATACACGGTGTGTGTCTATACACACACACAGACTCCCCACGCTGTGGCGGCGGGTTGACAAGCCCGTCTGCCAAACAACTCAATTAAGCAGAAAAGAGTAAGAAAGAGAAAGAGAAGGAACAGAGGAGAGAGGGAAAGGAAGAGAAAAAGAGAAAAGCCTGTTCCCTGTCAGCTGCGCGGCCGCCTATGTGGGGCAAGAAGGGCAGGAACACGTCAGAGATAAAGAAGAGGAGAGAAGAAAAAAGGGAGGGAGTGAAAAGAGAAAGCTCTGTGATGTGTTAACTGGCATTCCGGACCCCAGGGCAGCGCTGGGGCACAGGTCAAACTAAGAGCCACTGGGTCATTGCCACGCCGACAGGGACACACGGCCCGAACAGTGTGTCTGTGTGTGAGAGAGAGATTGTGAATGTGTGTGTGTGTGTGTTTGCTCTTCTCTTCAGACTGGAGAGAAATCTCTCTGGCCCAAGAGTGCGAGTGAGTGTGTATTTATATTGCTCTTCACTGACTCTTATGAGAACTGAACCATGTCTATGTTTTTGCTTTGAATGCAAATCCCCTGTAGAACTTTATTTCTTAACACTAAGGTATTTAAATGCAGTATGCAGTTTTTGGCTGTATAGAAAATAGTTGGACACTTTAGTTAGACATATATTATATTATATTTGATTTTCTCACACAGAACAACCTCCTGGAGAGCAACCAATTTGGCTTCAGAAGTGGACATTTGACCGATACTGCCTTGCTTTCAGTTGTTGAAGCACTAAGACTGGCAAGAGCAGATTCCAAATCTTCAATACTTATTTTGCTGGATCTGTCTGCTGCTTTTGATACGGTGAACCACCGGATTCTCCTGTCAACCCTATTGGAAAATGGCATCTCAGGAACTGCAAGCCAGTGGTTTGAGTCTTACCTCTCAGATAGGCCTTCAAGGTTCTTGAGGAGGTGAGGGGTCCAGTCGCCACAGTATGGGGTGCCTCAGGCCACGTTTTTGGGACCAATTCACTTCTCTGTTTACATGGCATCACTAGGTTCTGTCATTCAGAAATATGGCTTTTCTTATCACTGCTATGCTGATGACAATCAACTCTATACCTCTCATTCCTGATGATCCGACGATAGCTGCTCGCATCTCAGCATGACAGACATTTCTTGTTGGATGATGGATCATCACCTTCAACTCAACCTGGCTAATACAGAACTGCTTGTGGTTTCAACAAAGTCATCACTTTATCAAAATTTCACCATCTAGTCAGTCAGTTATCAACCATAACTCCTTCAAAACAGCTAGAAACCTTGGAGTTGTGAGTGATGATAAGCTGAATTTCTCAGACCACATGCCTAAAACTGCCCGGTCGTGCAAATTTGCTTTATACAACATAGGAAGTAAGGACCTTTCTTTAAGAACATGACACACAACTCCTTGTTCAAGCGATTGTTCGATCCAGGAGACTATTGCAAGCCTTTGCCGGTCTTCAGCCACTTCTATGAAATCTACAATTAATCCAAAATGCCGCTGCAAGATTAATTTTTAATGAGCCGAAAAGAATGCATGTTACACATCTGTTCATCAATTTGCACTGGTTACCAGTAGCTGCTCGCATAAAATTCATGGCATTGATGTTTGCCTACAAAACCAACAGTGGCTCTGCACCCATTTAACTAAATTCATTACTTCAGAGTCATGTGCCATCTAGAAGCTTGCGTTCTGCAAGTGAACGGTGTCTAAGGTGCAATAACAAAGTGGAACAAATCACGTTCACTGACTTTTTCATTAACTGTTCCCTACTGGTGGAATGACCTGCCCAAATCAATCCGAGCAGCTGAGTCCTTAACCATCTCCAACAATCGGCTAAAAACACATCTGTTCCAACTTTATTTGACCCTCTAACTCTAGCACTCTATTCTATTTTAATTCTACTTTATCTATATATTTTTAGTTTTTTTTTTTTTAAAACACTAGCTTTCATTCTGTCTAGTGATATTCTGTGTGTGTGTGGTGGTGTGTGAGTGTGTGTGTGTGTGTTCGTGTCTAAATATATATATACTATTATACTATAAATATATATATATATATATATATATATTATTAGTTAATAGACCTGGCTACGTGTATGCATTAGGCCAACCGAGACTTATTCATTTTGGCACTTATTATTGTGCTCTTTTGTTCGTTTTGACTGCTTTTATTGTCTTCATTTGTAAGTCGCTTTGGATAAAAGCGTCTGCTAAATGACTAAATGTAAATGTAAATATTTTTAATTATAAGTATTTCTACCATTTTAAATGATGCAATGAAAACTATATATTACAAAATGTAGAAAAAGTATTTAGACACTTTCTGGTTGTCATATGCCATTGAAACATTTATATATTTAATGTAAAGAGCATCACCAGTAGTTATATGCTTCAGGACACCTGTGTGAACTTGAGGGGAACTAACTTGGAAAGCACTGAAATGAACTTGAGACTAGTGAGCTAAAACTATTTAGTTCTGAAAAAATGTCTGCCATCATTTGTTTGCAGATGTCACTTGCAATCAAATGATTACATTTTTGGTTTAAATGTCCAAATTATTTTCATTATTATTTTTGTAGCAGACCAGATTTAATAGGCATAAACTGAAGGAATACAACATGTCTGGTTGGTGATGTTTCAGATATCTTTGGCAAGACATTGAACTCTCTTTTCTAATATCTGCATGAGTGTGTTTGACTGCTGGGATCTGGTTTGTTCCCATGCCACACCACCCTGAAGCACTCACAGTCCTTAGGGGCATAAGGGTAATGAGACGCTGTTATGGAAGCCAATAAAACTGTGTGTGTGTGACAGAGAGAGGGTGTGAGAGGATCGGCGGGTTAATGGCATAGGTCATTTCTGGGCCCAGTAAAGTGTGTGTACTGGGCTGATCTGGCCTGGAGAACAGTAGGCAAGAATTTGGGGTGGATATGGAGGCAGGGAGGGTTCGGGGGGGATTGTGGGGGTGGTGGGCGGGAGTGTGGGGGGGGGGTGGGGGGGGGGGGGTGGAGGGGGAGGGGGAGGGGGGTGGGGGGGGGGGGGAGGGGGAGAGAGAGAGAGAGAGAGGGTGTGGGGGGGGGGGGGGGGGGGGGGGGGGCGGGCGGGGGGGGGGGCGGGGGGGGGGGCGGGCGGGGGGGGGGGCGGGGGGGGGGGCGGGCGGGGGGGGGGGGGGGGGAGGGAGCGTGAGGGCCGCGGGGGTGGGGGAGGGTGGGGGGAGGGGGGGGGTGGGGTTGGGGGGGGGGAGGGGTGGGGGGGGGGGAGGGAGGGGGGGAGGGGGGGCGGGGGTGTGGGGGGGGGGGTGGGAGGGGGGGGTTGGGGGGGGGGACGGGGGGGGGGTGGGGTGGTGGGGGGTGGGGGGGGGGGGGGCGGGGTGGGGGGGGGGCCGGGGGGGGAGGGGGGGGGGGGTGGGAGGGGGGGGGGGAGGGGGGGTGGGGGGGGGGGGGGGGTGGGGTGGGGCGGGGGGGGGGGGGGGGGTGGGGGGGGGGGTGGGGGGGGGGGGTGGGGGGGGTGGGGAGGGGTTTGGGGGGGGAAGGGGGGGGGGGGTGGGGGGGGGTGGGGGGCGGGGGGGGGTATTGGGGTGGGGGGGGGGGGGCGGGGGGGTGGGGGGTGGGGGGGGGGGGGGGGGGTGGGCGGGGGAGGGGGGGAATGGAGGGATGGGGGAATTTTTTTTTTATCTTGTTTTTTTTTTTTTTTTTTTTTTTTTTTTTTTTCTTTTTTTTTTACTTTTTTTTTTTCTTTGTTTTGCTTTTTTCCTTATTTTTTTTATTATTGCTTTTTTTTTTTTTTTTTTTTTTTATTTTTTTCTTTTTTTATTTTTTTTTTATTTTTTTAATTTTTTAATTTTTTACCGGTTTAATGTCGAGGAGATTAATTAGAGGGGTGGGAAGAGGAGAGGGGTCCCCTGTTCCACCTCTCCCTCCCACTCTCTCTTTCATTCACATGCTCCAATTTATGGCTCAGCATTTCCTATCTCCAAGACTCCCCACGTTGAGAAGACAGAGAGGGAGAGAGCAGAAGAGAGAAAAAGTTTGAAGATGATTTTGAAAAGATTCTTAAATAATACTAAGAAAAGCATGAAAAGTCTGTAAAAATCATGTCTTGATTAAATTATTGGTGTAAAGTGAATAATTTATTTTAACAAATGATTTAATTTCAAATCATTAATTACTAATATATAGAATATAATATATACTCTATAAAACAAAGTTTATTGGAGTATATTTTACAAGAAAATTTTATTTTTTTAGTCTTTCAACTTTAAAATTTCCCATTTAATTTTGTGTTACTTTCGGTTTCTCAAAATTTATTTGTGAAATATACTAGCAATTCCTGAGTGAAAATTATTTCTACACCAATCCTTGTTTTTGTTTTTCCAGTGTGGTGGTTGCCAGGGAGTTGTTAAAGTGTTCTGGATGATTGCTTTGTGTTTGCTAGCGTGTACTGAGTGGTTGCTTACTGGCTCATGGTAAATGAACCCACGTCAAGTTTCTTTTGTAATCAATAAGTCTAATTACCAACCTATGCAATAATTGTACATTTCTCCTTAGCGGCAACATTTAAGTTTGTAACACAAATGGTGTTACACGTCAAAGTTTACTACATGAATGTAGCAAGGATGAGCAATAGTAGTAGTGATGCTTACCTTAGTGAATATAAAAATAGTCCTCTGCTCCTCATTTCAGAAAATATATCCGTTTTTATCTATGTGTGTGGTGTGTTTTGTGTTGGTGTGTGTGATATATCGATGACTCTCTAACCCTTCATAAGTCACAAAGAGGTTGGTGTTATTTTATCCGGGTTGCTGGAATAAAGAACCCGAAGAGGAGAGAGATAAATCCTGGGACATGTGCAGAGGCTCTGAAAGGAGGAGTGGAGATCTTCTCACACTCATCTTTTCACCAATAGCTAAGGATGGATGGCCCTCAATAGTCTTAAACTTGCCCTGACACACACATACACACACACGTTTAGCTAGACTTCTGTTGTTATTAAATAAAGCAATTAAATAAAATATTAAAATACATTTTTAAATATAAAAAAAATTTATGAACCACTTTTCCTGTGTAAGCATGTCCAAAAATAATTTTTTTTTTAGTTCAGTAAATTTATTTCAGCACCAAAGCATTAAAAAACATACTTGTTGAAATCAGTAGAAATAAAGCAAAACATGATTTTAGAGCCTGCAAATAATGAAGATCACTGCATTTTCTATTATAATTAGATTTTCAACATGTATTGCTTTATTTGTGAGGACATTTTTTATTACTTGGTCCTCACAAGTATGCACACACATTCTCTTACATACTTAATTGATTGGTTTTACCAACATTTCCCTCTCATTAAAAAGTTAATGAAAGATCGACTCGCCTGAGCATTTGTGAATTCACTGTACAGAGGTCAGTTTTTCTTTCTCCAACACACACACACACACACACACACATTCTCACACAGTGGTTAGACAGGCCATATATCAGTGAGGTATACACATTGGCATTTAGTGGAGAACAATAGGACACCCCGTTCTACTTTCTCTTCTTTTGTCTCATTTTGTTTAGGCTGGATTTAGCTCTACTGATGAGCTGAAGAATGAACACAAAGAGAGAGCAGACCCCTACATCCTTCTCACAATACGCCCACCATCATCAGAGAGAAAGTTATCACCTTAGGAGAGAAGGACAGGGGAAGATGGCTTTAAGAAAAGCACTGAAGTGAGGTAAAATTAGTGAGGTAATCTCTTCAAGTTGTCAGCGGACATAAGGCAGCTATATGTAAATGTAAGAGGTGGCAAGTTAAAGTGTGTGTGTGTGAGTCCTTGCAAAGCGAAGGGTTTTAAATCGGGGCATCTTACTTTGATCTTTCCTACTTCTCTGTCCAACCTCTCCCCCCTCTGTACTTCTTTTTCTTTTTTTTACCTCCTTGTAAGAAAATCAAGGCCTATTAACCCTAATCTCACTTAATGGCATCTACCTCTCCTTTTGTCCCGGCCGATGGGCAACAGACTCCTTCCATTCAGCCTCTCGCCCTCTTTCACGCGCCTGGCCGAACTAATCCCTTTTTGCAGTGGGACCGATTATTCCTCGTATTTTATCATTATTCTTATGATTATAATCTTCATTCTCATTCACGCACCCCTATCCACAAGATGGAATTGCTTTTTCCTCCTTTCAAGGCTTTCACAGTGCCCTGAGATTGAAAGAATTGCTTCTTTTTTTCAACCGCAAAGTCTTCAGAGGGGTGGATGTCAGAGTTTGGGTGTTGGAGAGGGTGTTGTTTGTAATTTAGGTAAGTGAACTCCTTTGGTGGAAACACATTTTCTGGGCGTTTGAATATGCGGTTCACAGAGAGCAATGAATGGCGCCACACCGGCCCGTGTAAACGCATTTACCTCGACAAGCAGCGAACGAGGGAGTGGATTAAAGATGGTGAAGCTGGAGAAAGAGTGTGGGCTAATTATTATGGGGCTGCCAGGTTTGATGTGGGATTTTGTTTGGGGAGTTGAATGGGGTAGGTTCAGGGAAGGCTGTGGTGAAAGAAAGCCTCCTTCCTTGTGCTGCAAAAGGGGTGCACAATTAATTATTTCTATCCGTTTGGATGCAGCCGAGCACACACACACATGCACATGCTTAATACAGAGAACGAGATGTAAAAACAGGAAATGTGCTGAGAGATGAACTTTTGCACTAGTTTCAAACTTCTTTCAGTATTACTAGTTTAATTCTTAGCAAACACAAAGAAGAGAACAAGTGTATGGGAAACATATATAGGAGTGTTTTGCAAAAGGAAAAAGTGGTAACACTTAAAAAGGTTTAGTTAGCCAAATGCAAATTTGCACATTCAGGTTGAAATGTTAAAAATGTATTAGTATATGTGGAAATTGACATGAAACAAAATGTAATAAATGCTGTAAAAGTGTTGCTTAGTGTTTGTTTTGGATACTTAGGGACAGTTTACCAAAACATTTTGTCATTGTTTATAAACCATCATGGCATTTCAAAACCATGTGACTTTTTTCTTCTGTGGAACATAAAAATTTTGATTTCTTCATTTGTCTTCCACAGAGGAAAGTCAAACAGGTTTGGAAATGTCAAGATGGTGAGGAAATTACGAAGAACTTTCGTTTTTGGGTGAATTATTCCTAAAGGTTAACAAATTGAACCTTTTTGTAAAGTGTTACCAAAAAATTATCCAGACACCCCACCCTTCACAGACATTAAAAACTGCATGTTGTTGTATTGTTCTTTTTTAGCCTTTCTCCAAGTCATGTTGGAATTATTTTGGGAAGCGTGTGGCGGGATTAACATGCACCACCCGTGGGGTCCGGCACACCCCACACTGGCACACCGGGCTCTCCGACATGCTGCCTGACCCCCATGCCAAGGGCTCCTCCTGGGTACCCTGAGGCAGAAGAGGGAACTTTGCTGCACCCATTTGCTGCTCAGGAGGGGAAAGCAGAAGCTGTCCTGGCCCGGTAAGAAATGGCCACCCCCCTGTCAGCAGCAGACGTGGTACAGTCCCGCTGACGCCCATCCCGATGCTGACCTCGCCCAACACACGCCTCATCTCCTGCAAGGAGGAGCCTAGGAGCAGGATGTAGTTACGGGCCAGCACCAGCGTGGAGATCTTAGACAGGCGGCGCCCAGTCGGAGGGGCTCCTGGAGGGAAGTAAGGGTGCTGCAGTGCTCCACCTACACCGGTGGGAGAAGAGTAGGGCACCATGACCTCTCGTAAAGCATCCATGGCCACGTTAAGGTCTTGCATTCTCTTTCTCTCACGACTGTTGATCTTTCTCCGTAGCTCCTGTTGCTCTTCCACACTAAGCTCACGAGGGGGTTTTGAAGATCTGTAAGGCCCCTGGAGACCCCCAGCACTGGAACTTGGTCCTCCTGCTCCTGTTATCCATACCATTCTTGGCATGAGTTCCTGCAAAGAGCCCTCGCCCTGCTCTTTGCACCTAAAACCAGGCACAGCCTGCATTCTGAGAGAAGATATTAAGAAAACATTTTTAAGTCAATAAAATAAAATAGAATAAAAATTTTAAAAATCAGCAGCATATCTTTGGTATTAACAGAATGTGTTGAAGGGATTGCTCTATCAAAAAAATATTCTTGAATTATTATCACAATGTCATTCCAAATGTTTCCAAATGAAGTTTGACATTCTTTCTTCTGTGGGACATATTTTGAGAAATGTCTGTTTTTGTCCAACAATTTTGGACCCCTCTGACTTTCATTGCACAGAAACATCTTCAAAATATAATCCCTTGGGTTCCACAGAAGAAAGAACAAAGTAAGTAAAGTAAGTGAGTAAACTATGGCAACATTTTCATTTTTGGGTGATCTCTTCAAAGTTCAGTTGTCATGTTGCTCAGTCCCACTAGTAGGCAAAGATTTTACCTTCAAGCTCTTGGTCCACACACTCCAGATCTTCTTCCAGGGATTCTTTAAGTAACAATAAAGCAGTTCACTTCTTCAAGTCCATATTCATCTAGTCGTGAGTTAATCTTCCTAAAAACAGTAATGCTTAAATGTTAAATGCTCAATTAGATCGTTTGCTCTTTTGTCCATGTAGTTGTCCTTAATAGAGATTTTTTTTTAACTGTGTCTAACCAACACACTCCTTAACCATTCGAGGAATTTGAGAGAAGTACTGCTGTAATGAGCTAATGACTTACTCTTTCACTCTCTCTCTCTCTTTCTGCTCTTGACGCCCCCTCATCTGCCCTCCATGCTAATGATTTGATCATCATTTCCAATGGTTGAAAACCCTGATCGTGAGCACATGCCCCATGTTTAATGAATGGGATTGTCTTTATTTCTGCTTATATCAATGCAATACTGTTAAATTTTCCTGCATGCGGGGGATATATAGTGACATTGATAATCAGCTATTGAATGAGGAAGCAAATGAACAAGTGAGCCAACAAACAGAAGGCCTAATGATCCTCGTCACAGGTGGCACACCGGACATACCCAGGGTAAGACTGATTGTAAAACATACAAACGGTGTAATTATCTCCTTTTCCAAACTACTGACACTTTCTTTTAGCCTCCCTCTAAACGTGAGAGGAAGGAAGAGACGTAAACAGAAAGCATGTTGTTCACATTGAGAGCAGGAGGTGAGAACATAGAATCTCCTGTTTGTCTGGAAGGGGTGAGAGGAGGGTAAGAAGGTGGCGGCACCCGGTCCCGGTGAATGGTATCATGGCATCCATGTGCACATACTCGTAGGCTCAGACAGGAAAGAGAATTTAAAGAGCAATCGCAATGCCAGGCACCTGCAGGGCAACAGAACACAACCTGCCAGTGTGTTGGGGTGTGTGGAAGTGTGTGTGCCTCTAGCTGACCTATAAAAGACAGCCTGTGATGGATTAGAGCTGGGATGTTCGTCAGCTGTACGTTTGTGAACGTGTGTGTGAAAAGAAATGGCAACAGAAAGGAGGGAGGGCGAGAAGAGAGGGCCGAAAGGGACACCTGCTCTGACACAGAGACAGAGAGAAGAGATGAAAAAGAGATGGAAAGAAAGAACCTGGTGTCCACCCGCAACACCTCCCCCCTCCCGCTCTCTCCGTCCTTCCTTCCAGCTTGTGGGGGGGTTGAATGAGGTGGCGTGGTGCCGGGGGGCTCACATCCGTACCCCCTGCCCCCAGCGCCCATTGCCTCCGTGGGTTTCATGGCGAGGCTGAAGCGGGTCAGGGACCGGTGGAGCCAGGCAGAGGGGGAGATGAGGGCTGTCTTTGTGGGGGTCAGTGTGTGCTCCGTCTGGGCCAAGCCGGCGAGCTTGGGCTGGGTCTCTGGAGCTGCACCTGGGGGTTCAATCAGCTCATTCACACCAAGCCTGTTTCCTGTAGTTACCAGTAAAATGCCTGGCTGAGGTGGTGTTCACTTGGCACCGCTGGGGTTCCCATCTCTGAGACACACATGCTAACACACACATGCACGATAACTTAATGCAACTATACAAAAATCAGTTTCAGCTGCACTCATGCCACACTAAAAGGGGTAAACAATATATTTTAAGCTTAAAGGTTAGTTCACTTCCAGAACAAAAATTTACAGATATGTTCTCTCCTCCCCCTTCATCCAAAAAGATGCTCATGTCTTTCTGTATTCAGTCGTAAAGAAATTAGATGTTTTTTTGAGAATTTTCTCCATATAGTGGACTTCTATGGTGCCCGCAAGTTTGAACTTCCAAAATGCAGTTTAAATGCAGCTTTAAACGACTCTAAACGATCCCAGCCGAAGAAGGATCTTATCTAGCGAAACGATCAGTCATTTTCTAAAAATATTTTTACAATTACATACTTTTTAACCTGAAATGCTCGTCTTGTCTAGCTCATAGCTCTCTGCGTGAACTCTGTGATTCTGGTTCATGCAGTTTGGGTAGGGTTGAAAAACTGCCATCTTATTTTCCCTTCTCCTTTCTGTTTTTCCTCCCTCCTCTCCATTTCAAATCGTCCGAAACGCGTCCTAAAAATCGAAAAACATCGCGTTTTACCCTTTTTTTTTTTTTATAAAGGCGTTTTCCCTTCTTTGCATGTTCACTTTTTAAACACTTAAGGATCGGTACCTCTTCTTTCTGGCTGTGAATGTGGGAATTTTGAAGTTGGGGAGAAAATGAGATGTGAATTTTAAAACCTAAAACCTCCCTACCTTCAAACCGGGACTGCAAGAGTACGCCTGTGCAGTTGCAGAGCTACACAAAACGAGGCGTTTGGTTAAAAGTATATACAGCTTTTATTTATTTTTTAGACAAATGACCAATCGTGAATTCGCTAGATAAGACCCTCTTCCTGTCGCCTGGATCGTTTATAAAGGAAGAAGAAGCCCTTTGATGCTGCATTTGAACTGCATTTTGGAAGTTCAAACTCGCGAGCACCATAGAAGTACATTGTGGAGATAATTTCTGAAATGTTTTCATCAAAAACATAATTTCTTTACGACTGAAAAAAGAAAGACATGAACATCTTGGATGGGACAAATTTACATTAATCTGGTAAATTTTTTTTGTTCGAAGTGAACTACTTAATATCGTTTTTATCACGTCCTGGATTTGCTGTACTTACATGTTTTCTGTTCATGAGGGGATGAATCAAGATCACTGACGCTGAGTGATGCATCTTGTGCCATTTGAATGTACGCAAATGCAATGGATTTGTCAGCTCAGCAAAAGACAGAGTTGGCCATGGGGATCCATAACAAATGTCATTAAAAGGGTGGTGATCGAGTGTTGTTAAAAAGAACATTATTTTTGTGTATTTGGGTGTAATGAAAAGTGTTTATGCGGTTTAAGGTCAAAAAACACATTATTTTCCACATACTGTCATACATATTTCTCCTCTATGCCCTTCCTTCTTAAACACTCGATTTTACAAACTCAATCGGTCTGAAAAGCGGGTGTGCTGTGAATTGGAACAGCTATCCAGTGCTTTGTGATTGCGAATACCTCAAGAGCGTGTGCGGAAATGTTTACGCCCCTACCTACTGTGATGGCCCTGTCCTGGCCGAGCTACGAGACAAGAACATTAAAACACACCCATTATATCTCGGCATTTATTGCATGCTGGGGACAGTAATCACAAGATTATTAATGACTATACTGTTTTTATATTGGGTTGCGTTGTGTAAACATAAAACCATATATGCATTTGTGATCGGAGTAATGACAAACAAGTGCTTCTCTACACTGCTCAAAATTCGCGTTTGAGTCGTCAGTGGCAAATTATTTAAATATATAAAACATACTTACAGTCTGTGAGTCAGAACAGCCATCATTGTAGTCTACTCTACCAGGATCAGGAAACAGTTCTCCATAAAATACGCTGCACACATCTGAATATTTTGGGTTGAACTGTTCTGGAACAGTGTTGTTAAATACAACTTAACCACTGATTTCTAGTCATGTAATCTTTTGGAAGGCCAAACAAAGTAGTTTTTTTTGTGTGCTTTTGCAACGAAACACACAGCGTCTTCACAGCATGGTGGCGGCGGCGGCTACAATAAAGTTACGCCTTCTTTCTTTGTGTGAACATTTGGGTGGTGTTATGCAAATCTTCCCACATCGTGACGTAGACATGTGGGGGCGTGTTTAAACAAGGTGTTTTAGGAGGGCGTGGACGAGTCTTAACTTTTATAAAGAATATCTCTTTGGGTTTGAGACTTTAGTCTTTGCAACTTTATGGATCTTATCTATTCACGAACAGCTTTTAACTCTCCAAAGAGAAAGGAAAACTTGAAATTGCATCATATGACCACTTTAATTTAATCTTACATAGTATAAAAAGTCCTAAATGTTGCTGTGCATGAAAATCAACAATAATTTAGTGTTTCATTTGCACAGCAGTAAGTTTTACTTTCTTAAATTAATCAATTAATGTATTTATTAATGTATTTATTTATACATTTTTCATATTGCTGTTTACAACTGCTGTTAAAAAATAGTCATGTAATATATACTGTATAGCCCCAATCACCATTAATATCAAAGATGTAGTGTTAAAACCTTCACTACATGAAACTTGTATAAAATGTATTTTTATTTCAATTATTTGCATTAAAGAGTCTTAAAATGTTGTACATTTCATTCTCTTATACCTTCAAATACCCTGTGGAATATAACAAACTGGTAATATTGGCTTTAGTCCCCGTCACTTTCATTGTATGAAAAAGAGATGCCAGGACATTCTGGAAAATAGCTGCTTTTATGTTTCACAGAAGATGAAAAACCTGACCCCTGATGAAAAAATTTTGAACAATGTGAGAGTGAATATCTTTAGGCCTTTCTATAATTAAAAAAAATTCTAAGTTACTGTCTTACAAATGCATATTATCGACCACCCATTTTGCAACAAATTCCTCACTCCATTTCCTTTTTTCTTGAGTTTATGCGAAGGGCATACAAGAACAAGGATCCTGCAGCACAAAGGCTGGAAACACAATGTCTCACTGACAGACACCTGAGCTTAATTACCCAGAAACAAAACCACAAACAACAAGAAAACATTGGGCATAAAGAAGTTGGATTACCTGTGCTAACTTTGACAGCTTGCACTGCTAACTCTTTTTCATGATTTGGAAGGTCACAACACACAAGCTGATGCAAAAATCAGTAACATTGAAATGGAGAAGGTCTGCTTCCATATTCATTACCAGACCATGGACGCCGAGAAACGTCTGCTAAATGCCGAGCGTGATATTTCAACCGCCGGCTGGCCAGCCCTTCGCCAGCTTGTGTCCGTACTGCACGTACTGCAGAGCTGTCTCGCACACCAACAAACCTGCATAAAGAAAAGTTCTAATGAGAAATTAACAGATGTCACAACTTTATTCTCTCTTTCTCTCCCCTGGAGGGAGCAGGTGTGGAGGGCAAGACTGGAGGGCCTCAAACGATTCACATTCACTTTCACGAATGTGTATCTGGTGGAGATGCTGTAAAAAAGTTGACGTGGGGGAGGTGAGCTGTCTAGAGCTTCAGAGCGCTGCGAACCCCACTTGACGTGTTGCTCTGGGCTGGCGGCCATGGATATGAGAAGATTACAAGCTGTTAATAGGGCGGAACCAATGAGCTGAAGGCTGGGTATTGTGACTCCCAGCATGCTCTGGGAAAGGTTGGCCTGGACAGAACGGTTGGCTTCTCAGATGGATGAGACGAGGCGAAGAGTCACCCCATGGGCCTTTTGTCAAGTTGCCCAAAGAACAGTTGACACAACAGATTCAAAATCATACACAGTCGCTGAAGTCCAGAAAGTGCTGGGGATCGCTCTTAAAATGCACGCTCTGAAGCGGTCCTGCTGAGGACACACTGATTATAGCTGTCACGGGCTACTCAGTGCCAGCTGCCGTGTGTGTCACATTTCACTAATAAGAGCACTCACTTTGACACGTCACATTGAACATATGCATTGCAGAATGCCGTGCCAAACGGCTTCATGTAAAAAAAAAAAAGAGTAAAGCTTTTGTGAGGCAGAATTCCATTTCATGGTTTTTAAAGTTTTCTTCACCTTTTTGTTGATCTCTTTACGGCACTGATTTAGGAATAAATGCAAAGACCGTTGAGTTTTGTCAGTTCGCTTTATCATTCATTTCTTTATTGATTTTGACATGTAAATTGTGGGGGTGAAGTAACTATTTCAAGGATAGCTCCTGCCCCAACATTTGTTTTGCTTTCTACTGACACTTCAGTATCTTCAATCCACATTATTGCAAGGCTACTGTTAGATTTATATACTCATCAGTATTCAGGCAGTATTCATTTTTGTATGTTAGGGTTGTGCAAAATTAAAGAACTGACTCCATTTCAGTTCATGGGTGAACTTTGAAGGGTCCCTCCCAGTATGGTCAAAATGTCCCCCCAGTATTTGATTTTCTTGATGCTGCTCTGCTACATTTCATTACACAACTTTCTGTCTGTTAATATTTAGGATGGTCTGTTTCATCGGTCTAATAGCGCTTATCAAAATGATTGAGATAGACAGGCAAATTAAAGAAGGTGACCTTTACTGTTCATGGAAACCAAAGATGAATCCTAGTGCAACTCTTCAGTTTTAACAGATTGTGAGGTAAGATGTAAGTAGCTAAGCATTTATTATTGGACAACTGTTTTAAGATAGAAATGTCAAACAATCCAAAGTAATTTCCAGTGATGCAAACAAATTTTTTTTTATTTTGCCAAATTTCGCCATTTTCATTTGAAAATACAGGCAATTTGTTTTAAATGCTTAATGTAATAAATTAATGTGACAAGAATTTGCCATTTTCATGTTTTAAAATAAAATATTACTCACAAATAATTCAAAAGGGTAAAATAAAATATTATTTACAAATAGCTGAAATGGGTTACTTTACAATAAATTCTACTTCTTTTTCCTGCTTTTTTTGTTTATTCTCTGAAACCCCTTTAAATTCCCCTCTTCAAGAACTGTTTTGATGAAAAAAAAGTAAATTGGTATCTAAATGTATTGCGGCAGAAAATGAATTCATGCTGCAGAATTTGTCACCCATATTCACACCATGTTGTTCCACTCAGTTTAATGGTTGTTGTTTTTTACTCACTTTTATTTAAGAGTTGTCAAGCAGCTAGATTAAAAAGGAGCAACAAACTAGAAATCAAAATTGAAAAATATCCGACTTCAGTGCAGATTTCATGAAGTTATTGAAATGAAGTATTATAAACAATTTTTGAGATTCCAGTCTTTTTTCCATTCTGTTGATAGCTACCCAGTGCCAATACCGAGATGGGCTTATTAGCAGAGTGAACTTCCTATCCAGGGAAAGTGAAGGCTCATGGGATATGATGAGCTGACAGTGCATTAGGTTTAAAAAGAAGACAAGGAATAACTCATTGACTAGCTGAACAGGCAACAAGACAACACGAAAAGGAACAAGCCACACACACACACACACACACACAAAGTCACTCACGCCCACAGTCAAGATCACAGGCTAAAGGGCAGAAAGTCACCAGTGGTAAAAATGTTACGGGGGAAAAAATTAACCAGCCAAAGATTCTAAACTCATGCTACAGGCAAGGTTTTGAGATGTTCCATTGTTTGAATATAGCATGTGTACAGAGTAAATTACCTAATTTAGCTTTCCGGTGTTGAATGTTAACTATAACACCGTTCTGCCCTCCATTGAGGCAGCGCAGGCCTGATAAAGGATGGATTCTCAGATGCTTGTCGAGGCGGCTGAAAATTAGATAAATGAGAGAAAAGAAGAGTCAAGCGACCCATGCAAACCAAGAGCGGAACACCTCTATCACCCAACCATCCATCAACCGCCCTGACACATTCACACACAACATCTAAATGCAGCAATACAGAGCATGAATGAAAGCATGTGTGTATGTGTGTGTGTGTGACAACAGAAGTGGGCAGAGAAAGTTTCTTACTTCTTAAAGTTACTAATATGATTTTGTGCTGCAGAAGGACAGAGAATGAGAGTGTGTTCCCAGTGGATTGAAGCAGAGAGACATATGCCAGAACAGGATCAGATTGCAGGACAAAGTCATTTAGAGCTTATCGGGCACACACACAGCACCACAACACACACACACACACACACACACACACTTAGTTTTTCTGAGAGAAGGAACACTGCTCATAAGATCATTTCTCTGAAAAGGTTCAGCTGGACAGCAACAAAGCCACAAACAAAAGGTCCAGCAGCCACAAACCCTCATTGGCCTGCGGAGCTCCCATGGTGCACTTTGATGTTAAGTTGTCCAGGCCCTGTCCTCTTTTCAGCGCATCCACACTCGGCCAGTCATGAATATCCAAGAGTTCAGCCCCTTATAGGATTATCCGCTCTTTCTTTAACCGCTCAAACATTTCTAATGCACATCTTTCTATCTATTTTACACTCCTTTGACTCTAGTTTCTTTCTCTCGGTTTCTCTGTTCCATCTGTCTTAGTCTCTTTCAGTAAACACATTGACTCTTTCAGTAAACACATTGATCCACCCTGTATGGGAGTGCACTGCCTTTAAAATCATAGACTTGTAGGTATACACAGCACCCCAGCTCATGACCTGCAAACAAACACACAAATGCGCATACATGCTGTCTCTCTCACTCTCGCTCACTCCCAATTGCCCAATAGCAATAGAGACAATTTGAAAAAACCTTGTCTCACTTTAAAACCTTGATATTCGTTGGCCACGCTCTAATTAAAAGATTTTTGTTTTGTTTTGTTTTCCAAATGCTGGGTTTAGATTATTAGGTCATTTTTTTAGGTATTTTTTAGGTAATAGACTATTAGGTATTTGTTTAGGTCATTTTATAGGGTTCTTTTTATTATTTTATAATTTTACAAATATAAGAACTATGTTGTCACATCAATGTTATACTAATGTTTGGATTTTTTTGTATTTAACATTAAGACACTGCTTAATACAAAAAGACAAACTTTTTTTTTAAGGTGCTACATGTGGTAACATCTAAACTAATTGCCGTTCCCTCACCAAAAATATTAAATTTAGTACATTACACCAAAAAATAGTTTGAAATAATTCCTTAATGTAACAAATTCAGGTTACCAATTTGTTTAGAGGTTTGATAAATAATTTGCATGTCTTGTCCCCATCTTGTTCCACAAAAAAAAATACAAATAATTGTATAGGAATACTAAAGAAAAGAACGTTTATATATGCGGTAGAATGTATCACCCACATTCATGCCAGGCTTGTTTCACTCAATGTTTTTTACTCACTTTCCTTCATGTGATGATTACATGATTGATTAATCATGCAATCATCACAGAAAATTAATGAATCTCAACAAACTAAAATCAAGAATAATACAATGTCTTTTACATGGAGTTGTTCTCGACTCCATGGGGTGTGTTACATAAGGATGAACAGATGATGGAGGGTGGGATAAACACTAGTCCCAGGAGAGATGTGGTCTCATATGGCCACTGTATGAGTTCCTCAAATCATCTGTCTGCTCCTCCTCTAAAATGCACTTCTTGGAATGATTATGTGATAAATGACTGACACTCACTATAACGATGATGGATCAATGAAACTGAGAGACAGAAGAACACTTTTTAGGATTGAGGGAGACAGAGTGGATAACTTTACTTCTCCCCATCTCTCTTTCTTGATATTTTCTATTGTCCCACAATGCTACAGATGCACTTCATTTATTTGTTTATTTTGGATCTTCTTTTTTCCACATTATTTGTGTTTTTCCACCACCTTTGATGCATCTCTTCAATCCTCTCGCTCTAATCCTTTGGGCTAACAAGGCCCAGTGTTTGCGTCTGAATGGCCCAACATCTGTGCTGAATCAGAGGATTTAAAAATGGCTTTAAGATCTGAGTTTAAAACCACCACACACATAAATATTAAACACTAAACACAATCTGTGAAAATGCTATGCATGAGACTGCTGTACTTTGGTTAAATATTAGCTATCTATTTAAAAAGTTTCATTCATAGCCAAGCCATATACTTTTTCTAAACACTGTTACATTATATAATGCAACAGATTATACATTCAGTTAATTGACACTGACATCACATTTGATTGATCTGCTATGCAATGATCTGTATGCAGTGACCTATTAAAGTAGGCTTGATATTGGCACTTTTAGTTCTATCATTGGACTTATGACACTTACTTATGTAGATTTATTAATTAAGGCCTATTAGTATCTGTAAATATGTGTCAGTAAGTCAGTGAGTGAGAGGAGACCTTAGTTAAGGTGGATTCTGTTCAGTCAGTGGCTCTGCGGGGGAGGTGCTGCTCTGATTAATTTGGAAACGTGATAGCGTGTAATTCTCATTACCTCTCGGAGTAATTGCATTTTACGCGGAGCAAATGGATGAGGCGGCTGAAAATTACTAACAAGCAGATGTTAGTGAAGGAAGACAAGACATCAGCAGTCTGTTTGCTTTCATGGAGCTCAGTCTGGGGTCGAAATTACTATTACACTGACTGCTGCTAGGTGGGTGCAATACTGAAACTTTTTTTCACTGAAACTGAAAACTTACATCGGTTTGTTGATGTACATGAGTCATTTTTGTTTGATTTAAACTATTCAGTTGGCATGATGTTATTAAACTGCCCAAAATGCATCCAGGATAATTCGGCAAATAAAAAATGTAAATTAAACAGTAAATAAATAAACTATCTTCTATAATCAGCTAACGTTTATCCATAAAATAAAAATTATATAACGAAATATAATAATATAATATAATGAATTTTAAAACAGATAGACAAATAAACAAGTGGCAAATATGAATATTCAAAAGCCAGCTTCACTCCATATCGTTCCAGCTCAAAAATCCCTTGGAAAACATTGCAACAGAAAGAGCAATCTGCCATCCAGCTGCTGGCGTTTAGTTATGTATTCCACCTAATACTCCTTTATTTATTCTCTCCATCTCGCAGCTCCTTTTTTCGGTGCATATTTTGTGTGGTGCAAGACTTCAGATGCGTTTCCTGCATTCTAAATAAATGTCTCGTCTGTTTTTAAGCCCATCCTTGAGGCTTAAAAACATGAAGGTTAGCCTATCTCATTTTTTCCAGAATGAAGTGAATATGCTTCATAAAAGTTAATAAGAAAATCTACAAGGTCTCATTTGGAAAGCTGCCCACAGCAGCAGAATCACTGGCTGACAGGTAAGGGTGTTCACAGGTGACACAGAAGTGAAGTGAAGAAATGAAGGCGAGTTCCAGAGCTTGAAGTCACCTAGACGTGCCAAACTACGGGAAAAGTAATTGTGACACATTCATTATATCACAAATAACTTGTTCTCCATCTCACCATAGCCTGGAATTTGTATTTTGTCTCAATCTGTGTCGGAACTTAATCAATGACTTTCAGATGAAAATTTTCAATGAAGTTCAGAATTACCGGGTTTTGATAAACAAATTTGTCATTTTAACGCAATCGAACCCATGAAGGCTATTTAACAGCTCAAAAGTTGAGAAAAAATTAGTTTAATTGAGTTGATTAGAATGACCAATAGCAACATTATTTTCTTTCTTTCTGTTTTTGTTGATTAAAAATAAACTCGGTATTCAGTTGCAGCTTAGTTTAATTTGCCTGTATGAATACTTTCAAATAATACAGGAGAATATGTAAATCATTCAGTTGGGATAAATAGTGAATATATCATTGTTCAGATAATTTAATGCGTTTGAAATAAAAATAAAAATAATTCTTAACTAAAAATTTGATTTATAGAATTTATCAAGCGTTAGTTGTTACTAATGAAAATATTGCTAGCCTAAAATACAAAATAAAATATAAACCACAATAAAAATATTAAACTAAATTATAAACGATATTATCTCAAATAAAAACAGACTGGGGTTTGGGGTCTGTTTATATAAGCTCGAAGTAAGTTATTGAATATTCTTAGCCTTTTTTATTTGTTCCATTTTACAATAAGTAAATGGTGTCGGTCTGAGCACTCTCTATTTGTTCTTTACACGAGCGAATAAGTGATTATTTGTTTCCAAGAATCGACTACCACTTTTTCTTTCGTCAAATCAACTGTGTTGTAATTCATTTTTCTTTTAATATTATTTTTGACGTGTTGAGGATTTGGTAGATGGATAGATAGATAGATAGATAGATAGATAGATAGATAGATAGATAGATAGATAGATAGATAGACAGATAGACAGATAGACAGATAGATGATAGATAGATTTTATTTTTGGTTTTCGTCTTTGTTAATTTTGTTTCTCCTTTCTGACCCTTTCATGTTGGAAGAACTATTTATAACCTATGTGTGAACTTGCATACTGAAAAAAATAATTAGGTTAATTCAACACAAGCAAGCAAATAAATGCATCATTTAAAAACATTTATTTTACAGTTAGGACCCAAACATTCACCTCACATTAATTTGAAAATACCATCAAAATAAGTAAATAAATATAATTTTGCACTTTATTATAAAAAATAAAAGTTGATCATTCTTCGCATCGGCCATGACGGGTAAGCTTGTGCAGAAAGAAGAGATAAAAATAAAGATGGAAAGCCAGAAAACTAAAGGGAGACAGAGGAAGAGATAAAGACAGAGAGAGCGAGAGAGAGAGAGAGATACAGTGCAGGAATGAACAGGTGCATCTTTCCTGTTACAGACAGCGCTTGGCAAATGAATTCTGACCCCAAACATAAACTGGGGAAGGTAATATAAAATCTCTCAAACTGTACAAATGCTATCTACATATTTACACAGTGCAGTCCCATTATGTTTTCCAAAGCTACAGGACTTTTTAAATGTATCATTTCGTCTAATATTAATGGCTCATTAAACTATTTAGCCCTTTTTAACTGCAGCATGAATTGTAAGTTTTAATTTATTCTTAATTGTATGCTATACATCTGTTTCGCATTAAACTTATTTTGTAAATAGCACTCCAGTGTTTGAAGGCTAAAAAGAGTAAGGTATGCCATTTTCACAAACTTTATACACAGAAATGCACATGGATAGTAAACCTAATACCTCTAAAGTGTTAGAAAACTCTATGTTAGTGGCTTTGATCCATTTTCTTCGCTTCAGAACTATTTGTGCTTTCCCAAAACAAATTGTTCAGCCATAAACTGATAAACACGAGATAATACAGCTTTAATATATAAAAGTATGTGGGTGCGCCTCAAAGTTCTTTTATCAAAGTTCAGAACTTCATTTTGAGTCACTGGTCAGTCGTGGCATGCTGACGGTGCTCATACCGGACACGTGAGGCGGAGGAACCTGGCACATGCTGCACGGACACGGGATCCCCGCACCCCAGTGCTGGAAACCAGCGCCAAATGCGCCAGCGCCGACTGATGGTGCCTTGAGGAGTCCGTGATGCGGCCTGACGGCTGAGAGACCCGGGCCGGAGAGAGATGCGGCAGTGGAGACTGCTGGTGGAAGCAGAGGATGGTGCACCGGGTGAGACGAGTGCGAGACAGCAGCGTGGTGACCCGGTAACGGAGCGCCCGCCGCGTGCGTTAGGGTGCCACAACTGGACGGGTGGAAGCCGGTGTGATGAGCCCCGCTCCCTCCTCCGTAGATCTCGCTCACGAGCCGTTTCATCTCCTCCAGCGAGCTGCTCAGCATAAGGATGTAGTTGCGGGCGAGCAGCAGGGTGGCTATTTTGGAGAGCTTGCGCACGGATGGCCCATGGGCATAGGGCATGACCTCTCGGAGCCCGTCCATGGCGATGTTGAGGTCGTGCATGCGTTTTCTTTCGCGGCTGTTGATCTTGAGGCGCATGTTCTGCAGTTCGTTCTCGGATAGAAGTTTACGGTCCTTTTTGGAGAGCATCTTCAGAGACACCGCGTCCTCGTCGGCGCTGGAGCCGCCCCGCAGGTCTACGCCTCTTAACTCCGGAGGAGAATCGCTCTGCGTGGAGGAGACAGCGCCGGAGAAACCCACGGACTTCTTGACAGCGGACAGGAAGAGATCGTCGCCTTCAGGAGAAGAAGGTCTACTGGACACTCGGCTCGTGTCGGAGTCCATGGTGTTCAGTGCGCTCTCAGATTCTCGAAGATGTCAATATTCCTTTAAAAGAAGGGAATGGTTAAAAACTACAACTTAAAAATGTAATACGAAAATAAAAACGAAAAGTTAAAAACTAATTAACACGGTTTGATTAAATGCAGTAGCCTGCACTCTAAAAAGTGCTGGGTTGTTTCAAACCCAACTTTGGGTCAAACATGGACTAACCCAACCGTTGGGTTAAATTTTTACATTAACTTTTTAACCCAAAAGTTGGGTTAGTCCATATTTGACCCAACGTTGGGTTGAAACAACCCAGCATTTTTTAGAGCGCACAACAGATTTAAAGTCCTAGAGATTGTTTAACTCCCCAACTCAATAAGTTTACAAAAGGTAGAACTGTAAAGTTTGTTACAGTTTTCCAGTTCAGCAAACTATAAAAATAAAAATTATGACAACAAAAGTTCGATTATCTAAGATATCAAAACAGTAGCATATAATCAATTACTCCACTGAATAATTACAAGGAGAAAATGATTTAATCGTTTAAATAACGCGGGCCTTTACTAGAGTAGGCTACAATGCTTTTATACTTTTATACAAATTAATAAATCTTTTCTATATATTCAGACTTACCGGTAGCATGCAGGTGCAAGCGCGTGCTTGTGTGTGTCTTTGCAGAATTCACTCGTTATTCCAGTTCACTCGTGCACTGTTTGTGTTTGGCACGCCCGAGTGACGAGGGCTATTTTATAGTAGGTCCCTCCTCCCCATCACCCGGGGGCAAGTCACCGGGACAATGTCAACGCTTTTCCGACAGCCCGTCAAGAACCAATGAGCTCCAGTGGGTGGGGGTCCTGAAACCTGATGTCATTGCAAAAAAACCGAGGCTTCATTTAATGCATTAGACACACTTCGCATATGGTGCATCCTCACGAACATCGCTTGTTTTGGATTACTGAGACGGTTGAACAAACTGTGCAGACTGTACTTAAGTTAAGTTATTACGTTAGCTGATGCGTGCGTGGACAAATAAAAACTTAAGAGAACTTTGTTTGATAGGGTAATGTAATTAACTTTCCTATAAATGCACTGCATGTGCATGTTTGACACCGAAAAAAATAAACCGAACTATCAAATGTGTTTTGTAACTATAATATTATATATTAAATAAATCATTTTACATTGTTTTTGAAATTGTTTGTTATTATTAAATAAATAATAAATTAGCCTACATTGACTATTTTATATTAGTTTTACATTTCTCACTTGATTCATATGAATTAATTAGCTTTGCAAAATGCTATATAACAGTGGTTTGAGGGTCGGATAGATGCCGAATGCCGATGCAAGATTTTCTTGGTGATCGTGTGCTATTTCCCGCAGGATTGAGCGCGGTCAGTAGCAGACACTATTTTGCGATTTGAATGCGCTCATATTGTTTTAACCGGGTGACCCCATGCTGGGGCCTGACAGCTGACTGATTTCAGCCGTTAAGCGCATTTAAATCGTTAATAAACGAGGCGTGTAAAATGGTTTTTAACGGTTATGATCTGAAACATTTCAATTAGGCCAATATGGACAAACAGAAGTTATTGTTTGGGGCAGAAGAGGAGGGCATAAACAGGTGGGTTACTCACAGCGCCATATTTATGACCAATTTACATTTCGCTTGTTTGGACATTAATAGGACATAAACGCAGATATGTGACGGTACGTATAGCCTATTTTAAGATAGATAGATAGATAGATAGATAGATAGATAGATAGATAGATCAAAAGTGTCTGGAAATGTGTCTGTTCTTCTGACTCCACAGGTGTAGATTTAACAGACGCATCAATGAGTTTAGGAGAGACATCACCAGATCAAGGTCTTTAACATATTTTCATTGAAGCATCTTTGAGCTCTTGTTGTTTGGTTGTTTTCTCCGTGCGGACAGTCCCGTCTGTCTGTTTGCTTGTTTACTCTCGTTAAATACGCTTATGCAAATGAGTTGGTTTAAACCGGCGGTGTCGGAGAGAAGTTGTAGTTCAGTTCCTTCATTATAGATTCCGGTAATCTCACTTGTTAAGTGTACCAAAATGGTAATATATGCCGCGACTGTCTGGATTAGAAACGGGGGGACAGAAAGAGCCCTATTGTCAGAGCTGCAGTTTATTCCTCGCGCATATAATTATCTGAAATGTCACCCGGGGAAGAATGCACACAAATTCACACGCACCCACACAACACACACTGACTGACAACTGTCTTGGGAGCAATTACAGGGAGAGAAAGACAGGGGTTGGCCTGCACTCGATTCATCTCAACTTTGGTAACTGTAGTCCGCCGAGAATGTTGCCAATTAAGGCTAATTAAGAGCATGCATGGCTGACGTCATTACCTCTTGATTTAGATCACACTGAGCCAATGACAAAGATGTACACTCATTTTTTTTACAGACCTGCTTAAACAAGACTTACGGCATAAACACTGGCCACATTAGTGATTACACAAATGCTGCGTGAAAGCCTAATGAGCATTGTGCTTAATTGTACGTTTTTGTGGACCAGTTTATGTGAACCCATTGTCACTGCTGCAATTGTAATTATTTAAATAAATGAAAATGCACACTGATGCAGAGTGATACTTTTTTTATTCCTTTATACATATATATGTACATATAACATTTTATTCTAAATCATTTTTCTGAAGCTATTTGCTTAAAAACTGAAAAAAGTGAGAAAGCAAAGCAGTTTCCAGACAGCATTTTACAGCTTATTCAAACTTCACAGTTCAGGTGCAGAAAATGTAATCAACTGAAATGACAAAAATACAGAACTGGCTACATTTTGTGTCACTCAGTCATTTAATTAAAAGCTATTTGTTTAACGAGGGCCTGCCTCAGAAAAAGAGGGAGAGAGAGATACGAGAGCTTTTGCCACCTCAGGGTGAATGAATATTAGCCTGGTGGATGAGTGTGGAATGAGACTGAGTGCTAGTTTCCGCCTGTTGGCAGAGCCAGACTCTTCTTTTCTCATTACCTTTATTAGATAATGATGTGTTTCTGTGCGCATTCCAACAATGAGGTGGGCAGAGGTGTGTATATGTGTAAAAACTGTTAACTCTAAGAGCTAAATTAGCCGGAGCTGTAACTGCAGTCATGCTTAAGTTAATGAATCCAGCTGGAGTTCAGTTTCAGCATAAGCACAGTACTTTACAGTATTTAGAAGCTTGTCGGTTTCTGTTTCTGTATGTGTTCATGTTTCCTGAATATTCATGCGTTACATCTAACTCTGTCATGTCACGGCACATTTTTCTGCTGTTCTGTAAAGCAGAGGTTCTTTTTAGGGGTTATTTGCAAAATAAAGTTGAAAAAAAGCAGCTTTTTTCAATAGAGAAATACAATTCTTCTTTTTTCAATTATTTTCTAATGGACATCTTTACATTTCCAGGATTCTCAGAAGCAGAAGTCATTATTGGGTAAACTTTTATATTGGTGAATCGATTTGGTCCAATAGCAAAAGAAAAATATAAATAAATAAAAAAATTGAGAGATTGATTATGGTGGTCAGAAGAGAGAAAAAATTACATTTATGAATTTAGGAGACACTTTTAGCCAAATTTGCCATCCCTCCTACAGTCATTGTCTTACAAACCCACAAACCCACAAAGCAACATTAACACGTTTTCTGAAATAATGCCTAAGATATATAACACAAAAGTATAGCATTATAAATGTACATTACATTTTTAAAAATGAAAAACAAAACTTTGTTTGATTTATGTTATTAACTGTGAGAAAGCATTATCCCAGTCTGTGAAAAGGGTACATTAAAAAAATCATTTTATATTTATACATTATACATATGTTATCAGCATAAATAGTGAAGGTTGAATTGAAAAATGAAAATAAATGTAATAATTTCTTAGCATTAGGTTTGTCCCCCTTCATGAACACTACAATTAAAACCTGACAATCATGTTATCCATAAAGAAGTTTACATGGTCAGTGTCACAAATTTGCTTAAATTTGATTGGTGAGTGCTCAATATTAAAGATTTTATTCCATCATTATAACTTTTTTAACAATCATCAAAAGCCAAAAATTGTTTATTTTTAGTTTAAAATGAAAACAAAAAAATGTAGTCTAACATTTTTGGACACCACTGTATATCCTGCACCTCTTTAGCTATTTTCCATCATAAACCCATTATGATTCCCTCCTCTCACTATCCAACAGTTTCTCCCGTTCTCACTAAACAGCCTTTTTCTCTTCCACAATTATTTCAAACAGTTTTGATTCAGTGTAACAATGCTTTAATATCAGAGGAAAACTTTCACTTTCACCCTCTGTCTTTCTCTTTCTCTCCCCGTCTGGGTGGCAGTTGGGCTTGTGTTGTGTTGAATGCCAATAGTGATGAGCAGCATATGTGAGCCAGTCTTAATCCTGCTAATCTTCCCTCCAACTGAAAAAAAGAGAATAAGAAAAGAAAAAAAACAAGAAAACCTTTTCTCCCAGGTTTCTGAGCCCAAATGGCTTTCTAAAGAAAATCAAAGTACATGCAGCAAAGTCTTTTTCTTCTTTCCGTTTTCTTTCCATCCACACACCTCATCCACATAGTGAATAAAAGTTGTGTCAATTACATTTTTAACATATGGACATCACAAATTTCTGACCACAACATCTCAAACAGTTCCCCCTCAACCCCTTCCTCTCCCTGCCTTTCTCCTCTATTACAGGAGTGTAAGTTGTTGGGGTCTACACAAGTCTTTTGTCCCTACAACAGCCATTAGTAGGTAATTAAGTCTTAACATAGCCTCTGCTCCCCTGGCTACTATTACACCCTGCTCAAATGGAACGGCTTACAAGCTCCTTTACACGGCTGGACAAATTGAATGGTGCTCATCAGGCTCTGCCTATTATTCCTGCCACCCCATCTGGCTGCCAGCGGATAAAGGGGGATTTGCAAGCGATGGTGAGGGGCATGCAGACCGCTGAGCGCAGGCTAAGAGCAGGAGAAAGACCAGGGGCTTCACTAGAGGAGAGCCCCCCTTTTTAAGGTGGCTACTTCTTTCAGGAAAAAAGCTGTGGGATTTGCTGCAGCCAAATGCTAGAAATGTTACCACAACCTGCTCCCCTGATCCTGCAAGAGGGAAAGATAAAAAGGAGGGGTGCGTTATTGCGTATGTGCTCTTCTGTGAAGGAGGGGGGATGCTGAGATGGCATCAAGAAAATTTTTTGTATATTATGAAATCGGCACCAAAAGGCACCAAAGTTCACCAAAAAATATTTTCTCATCATTTACTCACTCTCATGATGATCTTTCTTCAGAACACAAAGAATGGCCCATACAGTGAAACTCAGTGGGTCTATTGTTTTGGACCCAAATGACTTTCTTTACATTTTACATCTATACCTATATCTATATAAATTCCTCACACATATAAAAAGTCAGTCATATAGGTTTTTAATTTACTGTTTAAAAAAAACCTCAAAATGCTACAGTAAAAGCTTGTTAACGGATTAACTGTATACAATGTGAAACTGTAAATGATTTAACATTACATCATATGTAATTTTACTGTAAATTTGCAAGTAAAAACTATGAATTACAATATAATTATTGTGAAGGGACATTCCCAGAAGTCCCTGTGTGAACTCACATAGGATTATATTTTATAAAGTAATTTTAATTCTTTTTTGTCATAAGTTCACTCAGAGGTGGACAGTAAAGTCTTTTTACTATACTCAAGTAAATTTAAAAGTATCTGTACTTTATCAGAGTGTTTTTCTTTGGAAAACTTTTACTTCACTACATTCGAAGCATAATGTTGTGCTATTTACGGCAATACATTTCATAAATAAAAGTTGTTTTTCTACCATTAATACTTAAGAACATTAAAAATGAAGTACTTTCTTGTACCCAAGTACAACTTTGAATTACTTTTCTTGAGTAAAAATAAGAAAGTACTAGATTTCTAATGAAAGTAAGTATTAAATGATATTTAATATGAAACATATTGCAGTAAAAAAGTACCTAGCTTGGCAAATTTGGAAAGTAAACTGTTTTCTACAGAAACCTGATAAGTCAGAAACAGCTTTAAAAAAATGTACTTTTAAAGCAGAGTAAAAATACTTCACTACTGTCCGCCTCTGTGTACACTCGAATACTTTGTGTTACATTTTCTATTATTCAGATTTTGTTTATTGCATTATTTTAGTGTTGTGTGTTATGCTGATGTTGTTTTGTATGACACTGTGCACTGTCTATATATGAATATTGGCCACAATTTATGGACAAGTCACCCATTATGAATTCTGAGTGATCATGTGGCTCTATATTTTATCATCTGTATTAATATAGTGATAATCATGGTACAAATTTTGTTGATCTGTATATATACACATACATACATCACTTGATTAATTATATGGTTACAAGCTATAAAATACAGGCATCAATATGCCATCCCATTATACCTGAAACAGCCATCATATTTTTGTACATGTAACAACAGCTGCCTATTTTGACGTAAATTTAACAGGATATTTTTTTACAGTGTACTGTATTTCTACTCGCTTAAACTGATCTGACTGAGGACATCTTAGAGGAAATTAAGATAAAAATGGGAAGGGACAAAAAGTCATGCATATGAAAAACAGTGTGACAGCTCTCGCTCCCAAACGTCACTTGAAAGAGAGCATTCCTGTACTTTTGCTCCCTGGTCCTTCACTCAAACACATACACATGCACTTACCCTCGTGATGCCTAACGAGGGGGCTGGCAGCTTTATTACGAGCATCCCCTCCTACAGACAGACTGAAGCAGTAACAGGTTGGGGTTTTGTTTTCAAAGGAGGAGAGTTGTTGTGGGTGAGAGCTGCCCTCTGTGTCACCCTTCTGTTCCCCAAGTGCCTGTGCGCTGTTCTATTGTCTCAGCTGGATTCTTTAGAAGGAATGCATCTCTCCATCCCTCCTCTGCATCCCTAATGTTCACAGCAACCAGGGATTGAGACCATCTATGTCAGCCTCACACTGATTGTTCACCCAAAAACCTGAACATCTTTAAAAAATGGGTGGCACTTCCTGTCAATGTTCCGCTGGAAGCTGAGAAAAGAAAGAAAGAAAGTGCTGTTATGACAGACTGTGATATGTCTCTTTGGTTCAAAATGGCCGGTCAAATCTGGCATATGGAAGATCAGACAAAAGAGAACAGAAAGAGAATTTGTGTAGGACTGTCTGAACCTTTCCATCACTTTCCTGTTGTTTAATTAACCTCCACATTTAAACTTTATGAAAATCGTTTATTTTAGTCATTTCTAATGATATTCAATGTAATTTAGTTACATAACAGCACATCCATGGGTTCAATATCCAGGTTTGGGGTAAAAAAAAAATGAAAAAGTAGTTGCTTTTAACAAATGAGGTCTAACAAATACTACAGTATTTTGTCAGCCAAGCCCCATCAAATATTTTAATCATGACTGCTTTTAATTTTTTAACTTTAAGTTTTCATGTTTTAATTATTATATTAAATTCAAGGCTTAGATAAGGTAAAAATAGCTCCTTGAGGTAAAAAAAAGAAAGAAAAATCACACCTATAATCTGCATTAAATATAAATAAATATATAACCATATGAAAAACTTTTGTAACTATGTAGTATGCTCATTTGAATAGAATATTTGTATACAATGTTTGTCATGACATTAACAGAACCTACAAGTTCACAAAAATCTCAGAATTCTGCTAAAATGTCATTCTTCCTGTGTTTTGGCCAAGTTCAGTAATTGTAATAGTGTTGTGTGCTGTGTATAGCTGCAGATGCGAAGGAATGCCATTGGGTTTTCACTCCCCTCTGGCAGCGTCGCTCATTCATTCTTTTGCCATTACGTTGTCATCAAGCCATTTGGCTGCTCTGGCCTCATAAGTGCGGCACAAGAAAAGAACTAGTTGATTCAATTAAAGCCATACCAATTCAACTTCACTGAGAGCCAGCCAAGAAGGTTCTTTCAGAGAGAAAATAGAGGGAGAAAGCGCTAAAGGTAGAGGAGAGCCTTCTTATTCCATCTGTCTCGGATTTGAGTGCACATATTAATGTCATCTAGGTAGTCTCAATGCGTCTCCCATTGTGCATTTAACAGTAGTGTTTTTTTCCCAGGACAGTTTAGCAATTGAACACAACATGAAGCAAAAACCGTGTTTATGAGTGTGATAGTCGCGGTCTGTCTGTGCATGTGTTTGTCGCAGGGGCCAGCAGTGGCCGCTTGTCACCGTGAATAGGCTCAGGGTGGTTCACATCATTGGGGCATTGAAGGTGTCTCCTCCCCTGTTGTAAAACAAGGGTGTGTGTCACATGGGGACACAGGAGGCATTGTACTCGTCGCAGAGGCTACCGTACCACCCAGAGTGTTCCCTAAATCTAATCCCCCACAACACCTCCCCACGACCCTGTCCAGCCCACGGCCACAAGCCTGTCCTGACCACTAACTGCGCAGGAGAGCAGGATGGAGCGTGAAGGTATAAGTCAGATATGGACATTGGATGCATGCGTATATAGAAAGAAAGAGAGCGTGGGATGAGATTGAGGCCTGGAAGAGGCGAGGGGGAGTGTCTGTGAGTTTCCCCTAACAAGATAGGTCAATGGTATGATTGATGGCTGCAGAAGTGGGAACAAAACAAGGGGAGGTGATAAAAATCAGAAAAGAGGGGAAAGAATGGAGAAGGAACGAGGGTCTTGTATCCGAGTTAGGGACGTCTGTGCGAGTGTGTGGGAATATTTACTGCCCTGCAGAAGTGGGAGGCTCTGACTTGTTGCTAATTAGCGGGGAGGCAGCATCTGAGCTCTGGTTTGTTTGTGGGTGGAAATAGTGAGTATGCAAGGGTTCAGTGAATATGACAGGATACTAGGGCAAAAGAATGGCTACACTGACCACCTAAGATGACCCCCCTTTTCACACTCGCATATACATACCTAAAGTGCCAAACACCTCACTACTTTCCCCCGCCTCTTACAAATTGATGTAAATGAGCTGTGCTTTTAAAATAAAGGCAAATAATTTATGGGCATCTGTCAGTTTCCTGGGTTAGAAACACGCAGTGAGGCAAACTGCCGGGCTCTTAAACTGAAGAGTTCAGGCTTGTGTTTTTAAGAGGGGTCCCTTGTCATCTGAAGTACTTTGAAGAGGATCTGCAAACTATCGCAAGCTGGGACACAGACAAACAACACATTAGGACATAGCCACAGTATGAACAATGCACAAGCTGCTTGTCTGTCAGAAATGACTATCTTTTGCTTCTTGGTGCAGTCAGCTGGGAACACGTCTTATATTATATTACATTGTTTTTATCCAAATGATTCAGAAAGTCAATTGCAAAGTTTTTGCGTCAAAATAAAACCTTTCTATTTCTTGTATTTTATATTAATAAAAAAGGAAGTTTGACATCACTAATCACCCTGGACTAAACTTCCTTTCTTCTTTTCAAGCTTCCATGATTTGTTCTGAACTTCCTTCCAAGTTTCAAAATGCTCTTCTTCCAGTTTCCTTCAAAATGACATTAAAAATGACACTGTTGGACAGAAGTAATCTGATTTTCTTCCTTTCTAAATTATCACAACAAGCAAAAACGACACCATTAACGATGGGGTGGTTTAACTTCATGTCTGCAACTGGAAAGTTCCTGATTCAAGTCTTTCAAAAGAACAAGCCATGGAGCCATGAATTATGATCAGTGTCTGTAAGACACTTCATCCCAGGTTACTCCAGAGGGATTGTGCCTGTAATATAGTAAAAGCACAGTTATTTTGTCATACCCTTTGGATCTGACACATACTGTGGTATAACCATAATTATACTCCTCTGTTTTGAAGCAATTTTTTGTTCCTTTATTCTCCTCTCACCAACCCATCTGTTCTTTTTGGCACATTCAATTTCCTTTCACCTTGAGAAAGAGAGAGTGAGAAAAGGGCCAGGGTCTATAGCGAATTGCACCAATTTACAACAAACAAACCCCCCCATTGCTAAAGGTTGCACATTATATAATTGCAGAGAATAACAGGAGCACAAGATGGAGAGATGATAGTTATAACAACAAATATTATGATGATGAAACTAAATCAGTGCATTATTGCATATACAAAAACATTATTTTTATGCACTCACATAACCAGCTTTTCCCCCATACAACGGATTTGAACCTGTTGCATTTGCACATGCAAACACACTAAACAGTTTCTAACAGTGTGAGGTACATGTATAGATACAAGTGCTAATTGTTTTTTCTATATGAGAGTCCATTTTCTTTATAGGGTGTTCAAAGTCAACCCTAATCCAACAAGAGAACCGCACCATCCAGACAAATGCCTCGTTAAGAGACTTCCCACAACACACACGGACACATAAGGTCAGCACACATAACAGTTTTCAATCATGTATTGGAATGGGGTTACAGAGCCCACACCTCTCACACTGTCATCAGCGAGTTAACACCCAACTCTCAGTGGTCACGCTTGCCAGGTTGAGTGTTTAACTGACAGGTGGGAATGAGGGAATTGTATATGTTTGTGTGTTTAGCAAGCAATCTGTAATGAGGGGGCAGTGTGTGTTTAGGCCTGTAATGAGGTGTGGGAGAGAAGCGAAGACCTTAATAGGCAGCAATTACTGAGTGTGTTGTCGCTGAGCGAGTCTATTTGAGTTTCTCTGTATACGTGTGTGTTTGTGTGCCTGTGTTGCAAAGGTTAGTTTCACACCTACACTCTAGCAATTCCAGCAGAGAACATTTGATTGACAGAATATCAAAGATACGGACCCAATTTCAAAACAAACCTTTGTATGTATGTGTGAGAAAAAGGGGGGGGAGGTTTTATTATCTGTTGTATCTTTAATCTTTTTTTATTAGTTTCCTAATAATTACTCATTTGTTAAAAAAATAAATGTAAATTATTAAAATATATTTTTAAATATTAATATTAAGTTAATAATTTTTGGCCCCTAAAAAATGATTAATATTGGATTATACATACCTACCTACAGAACGCACCTATACACATTATAATATATATATAATATATATTTATTTATGTATGCTTTAGGGTAATGCATTTTTGTACGCCAATAAAGCACCTTAAAATTGAAAATTTTAAGCTAAAATAAGAAATAATTAAAATAATACGTGTTGGTTTGAGAATGTGGCACCTAAACATGATTTTGAAAAATAACTTTGTATATCAACAACTTTGAAAATCTTGTAAGAAAAAAAAAAAAAAAATTTCAAAAATCTCATTTAGATGAATTTGAAATAACTTTAAAGCAGCAAGTAGTTTAGTAATAATGCATAGAAGTTGGAGCTATGATACAGTTGGTAATGCACATAGAAAGTCAGGACATAGAAATATATGTTGTGCTGAAGGGGACACAGATTCAAATCCAGCTTGCATCTGGTCCTGATCCTATTTCCCTCTCTCTCTCCTTCCACTTTCCTGTCTGGTCCACACTATCCTTTCAATTAAATGCAAAAACCCCATAAACAAACAACAACAACAGCAAAACACAAAGAAAAGTTACATGCTATGTCATCTCCCTCCGATGCACTTTGACTTTTGGATGACCTGGTGACCACCTCCCGGGGGCACTCTAGTTTTGGGATAGTCCCCGGGATGACCTCATCAATTAAGATGACGATGAGTTCAACAGCAGTCAGCCACCCCATCGCCATCTCTCTCCCTCTCTCGGTCACTCTGTACATCCTTTGTCTCCATTAGTTTTCATCTCTCTGTGTGCATTCCATCATTAGACACGTCTCTCGATCTCTCTCGCTGTTGTCTCACCCCTTCACCTCAGCTGAACTTCATTTGCCCTCCGCTACAGTAGTTACTCCACTGTACTCCTCCTGTAATTTTTTCAAATACAAAAATAATTTTTCTCCATGCCAGAGTGATACATTTATTTGTAAAGACACAATAGGGTTAAAAAAAAAACATTTTAGTTTCAAAATTCAATAAATAAAACATTATGACAAATGCATATTCATAGTTTTCTTCTTTTTTTTTTTTATAAATAAAATTCTGTACTATTTCTAGGAAAATAAATACGTTTGTAATCTGACCATGCTAACTTTGTACATAATTGTCATGGATTTTGAGTTCATGCAGCTTGAGTGACGCTATCAATAAAGCAAAATATGAGCAAACCAAATACATTTTTAGAGTTGTTTATTTTTTAAGTCAATCTTTAGACTTACATTGTTATGAAAGTATAATACAACACAATGTAATGTAATGTAATATAATAAATAATAAACACGAAAGAACAAGCATTTTCATATGTGGACTTTGAACCTCTTTGCATATAATATAAAAATATTAAATATAATAACAATAAAATCCAGAAACCGTCTAACTCAGAAAGAGTAAAATGAAACAGCTCAGCATGTTCGAGCATGTGTATGCAAGAAAGAGAAGAAAAAGAGAGAAAAGTGAAAGAAAGAGAACATAGCTCTGATCTCTGATGGATATGTAAATCCTGATAGCGCCCCGCTCTCCAGGGATCCCCCTTCACCCCTGCTTTCCCACCCCACACAAGAGATGAGGAACCGGGCCGCACTGAAGCTTAGCGGCCCGAGATCTTCACTCCCCGGATGATAATCCCACTGTCCAAAGGCACGGATAACGAGAAGAGGACCATAATCCTTTTGTCCTTCTGTGTCACATATGTCGCTTAACACACTGTCTCTCCATCACAAGACTTCATTCAGAGCTGCAACAGATTGGCCCCCTCCAAAAAAGTGCTTGTCTTCCCTACTGTCCCTCCCTCTTCCTCCATACATTTTACACACACAATAACATCACCCGCACAAACCAAGACCTTTCAAAAACACCACAACAAAGCATCATCTTCACAAACTCCCCAGGCTGGGTTTGTATCAATGTTGCATCTCCATATTGCTGTGTGGGTGGCATGCGGTGGGGTGTGTGTGTGAGAATATTTACTGTGTGTGTGTGTGTGTGTGGACGTCTCAGGTTAAGATGCACCCTTCGTCTCGCCTGCCTCCCTCAGCCCCACGCCGCTTTGTGTCAGAGAGGACCTGTTGGTATCCGCCTTTGTCATTGAGTGTGCATGTCCATGGGCATATGGTTGATCCACCTCCAATAGGTTCATGTAGGCAGAAAACAGCCATTCATACGCCTATTCATTCAAGCTGCTAGAGACACAGATTACTATGTCATAACACAGAGGGAGGGGGAGAGGGAGGGGGAGAGTGATAGCGAGAGAGAAAGAGAGATTACTTCATAAACTTACTCCGATCTCTATGTGTGGCGCTGCTCTGGTGTTTGAAAAGATTGAGCCATTGTGATTCTTTCAGGCCTCGGTGCAATGCTTAAATTTGTTGCATCAAAAAGAGATGGTGTGTTTGAATGCAAGTCTGGGTTTTACTGTTGTGAATCAAACACCATAAGGCCTGGGGGATTTGCACAAAAATGCTGAAGTGCTGCTAGTGAATGGCATTAGCATCTTGTCTAATATCTATTCTCTTATATGTCAGATTTTGCAATACTTATATGTTTCTCATGAAAGTCAGTGTATAGGGCAAATCTGAGGAACAAACACTGGTAAAAATGTGAGATTTTTCAATTAATTCATGAAACATTATAGCATTATAATGTGCCAGCAAACATTTTATGGGTTTGTCACGGACAGGTACTTTGTTGTTGGAAAGAATTGGAATCATAGAGGACAACAGGTTCATTCTTGCCTATTTCTTTAAGACAAAATACATGGAAGATATTTTGTCAATATTCAATTGATTTTGAATCAAATGTAGCGGCAACCATGTAAACATTTCCCCACAATATTGTATACATTCACTGTGCTATCTAGGCAGTCAACTTGGTCAAATATTTCTGACAAATGCCATTTTCGATGCGTACAATACATACAATGTGCATCAAATGGTTATTTATCTACATGACTATAATGTCACAGTAGATTTCTTAGGAAAAATTAAAGGTATAGTTTGTTTCTTCATTGGAAAAGATTTGTTTAGAGTTGCACAGCTAGGAAACTCTGGTATAAAAATTATATCACAGTTTCTCAACTTGTACGGGAAACAATTTCTCAACTTGAGAAAACGTTCACATACGATTTTCAACTGTGAAGGACATTTGGACAATATCAAGACAAAGAACTTCACCATCTTCCTGAAACCTTCCAAAAATGTTTGTAAAGTGTTGTTAAAACACTCTTCCTTTCCAAGTTACTATGCAGAGACAATTATATATTCTTACTTAAAAAAAAAACTTATAAAAAAAAAACCTACTGTAACTGATACAAATGTACTAACCTTGGCCTTGAGGTGCTATCAAAAAATTGTTCTGCATACTGATCAACCTGATACAGGAACACTGGGTCAGGGCTATATGTTTTCAAACCAATGGCAGTCAGGGAGAGTGTTCAGGAAACCTGTTTGAAAACAATCATTATTTTAAGGCACATACATTACACACAGTGACAGAAAATAATGACATGCAAAGCTTCAGATTACTTCATTCTTTTATATTATTATATCCTTGAAGTGTCCTATTTTCTCTTTCCAAATCAGTGTATATCTAAATTTGACTTTCCTGACCTCTGCGCTGTCTACTTGTCTAACTGGCTTGTTTGTCTCTCTCTCTCTCATGGCTCAGCTCTGACTTCATTATACTCGGCATGTCCATCCTCGATCACCTTTTCTGCCCTCCTAGGACAGAAAACCTCTCTTTCTGACAGTAACGCCCATCACGGTGTCACTTCCTCTCATTCTGATGACCTCTCGTTCTCAGGCCCCAATCACTTGTTCGCCAACAGTGTCAACTCTGTCATTAAAGGCACATTGTCCTTATTAATTAATGAGTGCTGTTGTTTTTTTCCTTCTCTCCCTCTCTACATACATATTTGGACAAATGTGGATTAACATATTCATGAGTCGGCCAGCTTTTCAGCAGCTTGCTCACGAATGGGGCGGCTCTGTTTAGCCCCTGTGTTTTTGTCTTCCTCCATACCTAACCTCGTTTGCTGGGCAGATCCCTGAACCATTAGAGCTCATGATCCCTTTATGCCAGCGAGACTCAGACAGGAGGGTCGGGTTATGAACCCAAACACTGCTGTTTCACGCACCAGTGAACACACCCCGGATAATAAGGCTCAAATGCTAAGTGTTACAAACTGATTAAAATGTCTGTGTTACAACTTTATCTAGCCACAATAAACAATGCTCCTCCACCACAAACTGCGGCGGCTTCTGATATTGTCCCAGAGCTGCTCAAATGTTTCCAGCCCTGGTTATTTTGCTGGGTGATCAGACAAAGAGATGTTTATTTCATCATGGCATATGCAGGAACATAATCATTAAGAAGCATTTAATCCCAGACATCATTAATGTTTTAAATGATTTTTACAAACATGACTTAATTTTTCACTGTAAACATAACCTAAAACCATTGGTGCTTATTTTGCATTTTAGACATAGTATTGTGTATATGAGTAAAGTGACTATATGAGTACATTTGATTACTGATTTATCATTATTAATTTATATTAGATATTAAATTATACATGCTCGTTTCCTATATTTTTACATTAAAATTACATTTGCTGACATATAACTCATATTTAATAACACTGTTAAAATGTAATATTTAACTAATCTCAATGAATATCAGTGCATTATAATGTTGTAATGCCTAAATTCACACATTAGAACACTTTTGTGTTTTATTTTGAAAGTACAGTATTAAGTCAAAAATAGTATAAAATTGTATTACTGTATATTCATTAGTTATCAGCCATAACATGAAAATAACTAGAGTTTTCATTCAGAATTTAAAATCCCTAGTGAATCCCTAATTTGATTTACATATGACAAATCCGTAATCTCAATAATAATTAAAAAAAAAATGTATACACTTTTCTGTAACTTGATAAGAATGTATTGGCAATTAATATGCATTTAATACACAAGAGGATACACAAGATATTGCTAACCATATCTTTAATCACCCAATAAAAATGTTTTCCTTTAGGATGATTTTGGAAGTTGGTAAGGTCAGGGCTTATACATTTATTTTCTTCAAATTAAAACATTTAACCTTCTGTTAAATGTTTTCTTAAAACACTAAAGACAGTTTTTGTTTCTATACATGCCTAATTTAATTTGAATTCCTGATCAAAACTTTCATTCTAAATGACTCAATGTCAGAATGTAAAAATTACAGTGTATATCTGTTACAGCGTCAGTGTATATCCACAGAAAACATGTTATGAAATATGAAAATTTGTGTAAGTGTAAGGGACCGTTTACTGCAAAGTGTTTTGGAGGGAAATTATAAAAAATTAGGAAGGTCTGTATTTAAGTGATTTATTTTATTTTTTGCTTTAAATTTCCTGAGGAGCAAAAGCAACAGCCCATCTTATTAGCCATTATTAGTTGTGTCCATCACAAAGCCTTGCTAACTGCTTAACACACACGCACACATAAACTGAATCAGTCTCTCCCTCCAACTCACTGCTTACACATTTACTCACACACACTAAAACAGTCTCTATCTCCAACTCTCTGCCTCTTGCCTGCTACACACGTGCACACACACATACAGAACTAGCACTCACCAATTTGTAGCCTGCACAGTCACATTGTTTGTTGAGGCTTGCAGTGCAGGCCGCTTCGTTAGCTTGGCCTTTAACGAGCTGCTTAATTGAGCTGTCTAGCGGGCCACCTGTCGCCCCGCACCTCATTAGCATACTAATGCTCCTACATTGTGCCGCAGTGACAGCCAGAGAGAGAGAGAGAGAGAGAGAGAGAGAGAGAATTAAAGGATAAAGTGGGTGGAATGGAGATAGAGATGTTATGATTAACCAATTTTTCACAATTACTAAAAAAAAAAAAAGTATATATTTAGGTGCATTAATGTGACAAAATCATGCATATTAAACTATGTGGCATTCCCACATAAGGTTTTATTATATTTACCTGTTCAAGCTCTTCATAAATATTAAAACTTAAATAATTCAAATGAAATTACATTAAAAAAAACTTCTTTACAAACACCTGAAGGTGTTACCAGAAAAATGTGATTAATAAGTTAGACGTACTGTTAACATTGAGCAACCAAATGTGTTACGTGTCAAGCAAAAGATACAGCTTTTAACAGCCAAAATGAATGTGATCAGCGATTCATCTTATCACTGAGCTGGATGTAATTGGGCAATGCTAGTGCAATAATCATGGAAAGGATTAATAGGCTTTTTCACCTTTTTATTGGGTGCACACATAGTTGCTCAAGTGCCTGCTTTCATTCAATTCATGACATGCAGCTGCAGCACCAAAGATCTACCTGCCAGGAAGAGAAAGAGAGAGAGAGAAGTGCAGTGTTTTGTGAATGGTCAAATGGTTTGACAGGTATTGTTGTGTGTGATTAGAGCATTCAGTACAGCCATGGGCTAAATTTGCGTCTAAACACACTGTAAACTGAAGAGGCCTTTAGACCCGGCACAGGACACAAACGAATATGTGATTTACATACTTGATCTGTCACACACAGAAAAAAAACTTTTGAAGACAAGCTCTGCACTTACACTTTTTAGCCCTGACCCTCAGAGGCCAAGTCCCCACCAGATGGAGAGCTGTCAACCTCAACCATTGATGACCATGAACTTTGACCTGTAACAGGCTGACCACTCACACTGATCGTCTGACACATACCCACACAAACTTCACAATCACACATGGTTGATATTACTTACTGTATATCTGGCTTGCTATTCCACTGGCCAGAGGGAAATATTCAGTGGCGAGGGTCTGCCAGGAGTTCATTATATGATGAAGGATTCTTGCTCCCACTTACCCATTGCAGCAGGTGTAAATAATTGCTCCAAAACACCCCTGAGAGACACTTAAAAAGGAAAGACAAACATGATGACACTTAGCAAATCGGTTTGAAAGACTAAAAAGTACTTCCTGTTTGCAAAGGAAGCAACTGGGCCAGCTAAAAAGCTAAAAGTCTAAGAGTACATTTGCATGTGAGCTCGTGCATTTGATGTGCACTAATGTGACAGGAGAAAGCTGGCATGGGGAAACCAGCACACAAAAGATGAGAGGCACCACACTGGGCGACCTGCTCTGCTCTTTTTCAGTCCCAGAGAAAAGTGTGAAATACTTTACCTTACTGCACAGATGCCGAATCATGTAAAATACCATTTAATTAATACAAATAATTAGTTTAGGGACCATTTCTTACTATTCACCAGTTTGCTTATTGGTATGCACATTACTAGCATATTGGCTGTTTATTAGTACTTATAAAGCACATATTAATGCCTTAATCTGCATGACCATATTTTAGATCCCTACCTGTAACACTTTAGTATAAGGGCCAATTCTCACTATTAACTATGCTTGTTAGCATGCCTATTATTTACATATTGGCTGTGTATTAGTACTTATAAAGCACATATTCTGCATGACCATATTCTACATTCCTAATCCTACCCAATACCTAAATTTAACAACTACCTTACTAACAATTAATAAGCAGTAAATTAGTAGATTATTGAAGCAAAAGCCATAGTTAATGTGATAATTGGAATTTACGTGAACTAAATAGTGGCCATGCATTTTGGCACAATTATAAGAATAATATAATAGATACTATTAATAATATAATAATAATACTATCTAATACAAAATCAATAAATTAACTAAACATTAAGTTATAAATCAAAATATAAAAATATAATAATAAAAAATAATGAGAATACAATAAGTATTTAATACTTCATTTAACTGTTACCAAAACCAAAGATAACTGAATTTTTTCATTAGAGAATGCACTTTTAATTTTCTTATCATGCAGTTTTCATATTTTTGGAGCTAATGTTTAAAATCTGTTGTACTTTTAGTACTAGTACTTTTGACAAGAATAAAAGTAAGTGTCCGCTGATCACATTGTACTTGCTGGACAAGACTGATCTTTAAATAAAGAACAAGAAACAAAATATGCCTGGCCGTTGGTAACAACGGTACCAACAACGGCTGATAACCATTGAGAAAGAGGGCAGAAAAAGGCAATGGCTATAGAAAAGAGGTAAGAAAAGGAATTGAAAGGGGGTGTGGGAGTGGGGGGAGGTTGTATCTGAAAAGGTGGCTTTTCACATCCATGCCGCACACACATTCAATTCTGCTGGTAAATACTGGGTCTGGACAAACCACCATATGCTAATAAACACAGCATTTACACGTCAAAATCAGCATCTCTGTCCCTCTTGCTCCCAAACTCATTCTTCCTGCTCTTTCTTTCCTCTTTTTCCCCTCACCCCTCGTTAATTACCGTATGTCTTTCGCTTTGATAGAGAGTCTCTTGCACGAATTAGTACAATATTGCTGCCCCCTTTAAAGCCCAACCCCCAGCGCCCCCTTCGTCCCCCCCATCTTGTTGCATTGGGCCACCTTGTACACGTATTGGTACCGGGTTTGTCAGTATAACACTTGTCAGTGGCATGCATATGGAAATGTGAGTCTCCATTTTAGCTGCTAATTCTGCATCCCCTCTAAGGCCCCTTGCTGTGTGCCCCCCACTATCACAACTAGGGGATGCTGGGACCTCATGCTGGGGGCAACAAAGCATTGCACTATTGAGGGATGGACAGGGGTCAGTGCAGGGGTACACTAACAGACAGGACACGCTTCTCTGGTCAAACACCAGCACACCCCTATATTCTGAAGCTGGAATGGCTTGGCCTGACATTGACCACCTGCCATATGTGCTTAAAGTATCAAGTAGAACTGTGGGTTAATATCTGTAATAAGCACAATAATATTTATTATTTGAAAACAGATGAATAAAAAAAAATAACTTAAAACCAGGCCACATTTTTACAACCACCTGCTTTATGGATCAAATAACAAACGTGTGATCTTTTATGCAAACAATAGCAGCATAAAACTGAACAATGATCCTTCTTGTGTTTTAAATGAACAAAAAAAAAAAACTGAAAAACCTTTCAAATGTTGGAGGACGGGGGAATATGATGTCATGAGAAAAAAATCCCCTTTCATTGTATAGACTTGTGCAACCTCACTGTAGTAAAAAAGACTCTCAAGCGCATAAGCCAATCAGAATAAGAATGAAAGAGAACACAGAACCTAATCCGCAGCCTGCTATCAAACAGGCCTCTTCTGCACAAGTGTGAGAGGTTGAGAAATGCTCTCTCCAGGCGTGCGTGTGTGAAAGCGAAGGTGTTTGTGAGAGAAGGTGAAATGACAAGTGTGGGTGTGTGTTAAAGAGAGTGTGTGTGACTGGCATGCTCTTGACCTGCGGCTGTATGCTGCTAATCCTCTGATCAGGATGCCAGGAGGACCGCGGGGCCTCAGGCCTCAGTCCGGTCTCTGATAGACTGCCCCACTCACAATAATACACCGAGGCCTCAGCCCATTTACATCCAACAGGGCTGCAGGGACCTCAAGCCTGTCACACACAATTCAGACATTTTATCTGAAAACGGGTGGAACCCAGACACCTACAGGAGGAGAGTTACTTACTTATTTCTGCACTATTTTACACCATTTACTAGTATTAGTAGTGTGTTTAAGTCAATAATGCAAATGGACATAGTATACCCAGTACCCAGATGACATCCGGACAAAATGTAAAATAAAAAAAAGATCCAAGATGATCTGATTTTAGCTGGCCAATACTGGTCTATTACGATATGTTACTGCTTATTACTGGTAACCCAGCTTGAACAACATAGCTATGATGACGAACCAGTCAAAACAACAACAATTAAATACAAAAAAAACAAATATACTGGTCTCTGAATCCTTCTTAGCAAGTCTAGGTCTTTTTTTTTTTTTGTCAGAAGGGCTGGTTAAAGAAAGTCAGACTAAAGAAACCAGTGGCCGGAGAGTGTAGAGAAAGCACCAAGTGAGTGTGTGTTTATGCGTAGATGGGGTGGGGGTGAGGAATCTCAGACTGCCAGGCAAATACTTAACATTTGTCTGTGTAAGAGTGTCTGTAGGCCCCCAAATCCCTGCGTTTTGTATAGACAAATTGGCAGAACGCGGGGTCTTGTTTGCCCAGCCTCTCTGGAAGGCTGTGGGAAGTGGGTAGGCTGATGAGAGGTGGGTGGGAGAAATCCCCAACAAAGAGTGCCGTGCCTGGGAATAGAACAACTAGATGCCCTGGTCTGTGAACCGGCCTGTCAGAAAGAAGTAACCAGCAGGCAGACACATCTGCCTGGCCTGACCTGACCTGACCTGAATGAAACTGAAAAGAGGAAAACTAGTATATTCACACCACAGCAAAGGGGGCAAGAAAAAAAAACTAGAAAATTATCGTGGGACATTACAATGTTTTTTGAAGGATAATGTGACTGGAGTAACGGCTGCTGAAAAATTAAGTTTTGCCATCACAAGAAAAAATTGCATTTTAAAGTATATTAAAACAGAAACGCTTATTTTCAATTTACACATTTTTTCATAAAATCTGTTTAACTGTACTTTTTTCATTAAATAATGTAAATTTTTTCTTTAAAAATATTTACAATCTAGTAAAGTACATACTATTTTTGAGTTTGTTTCAAAGTAAAAATGTATTTGTCTGAAGTGATGGATATCTTATGACCAAATATAAGTAGTTACAATTAAAGTGTGTGCACTGCCTATAAAGTCATACCTCAATAAGCTATACATGGGTGCTCAGGAAATGAGTCTGTGTGGGCGACTGCAGGTCTCTTTGAGGTGTGTGAAGCCTTGTGTGATGCCATATGATGATCGGTGCCTGTAGCTAATCATGTGACTAATCCCATTAGTCTAAACACACCCGTTTCCTTTTTCTCATCAAAAAAAAAAGGTCTTTCTGTCTCTCATCAGTTTCCAGGACTTTAAACCTCCACCACCTGATTTAGTAACCATAGACAATCACTTCAGAAATGAAGCATGATCATTTGAAATTTTTATGGATGTCAGATGTATTATATGTTATTATACTGTGGGTTTTTTTCTCTTTAGGGTAGGGGAGAGTAGGCAAAGCTATGATCATTTTTACTAATATCATTCTATAGGCAAGGAGAAATAATTACAGGCTGTTTGTTACTGAAAATAGACTAAAGTGCCAGTAACATTAGAAATATAATGACTATAATTTAACTTATGAAATATAATCTGAATTAAGAAATCTGACTTTTCAAAAATAAAGTGGTCTAGTGACAACTTGCCTTATATTAAGGTGAAACTGTGTCAAGTCAGGGGAATGTATCTTTGATGTTCAATTAATTCAAGTGGCATCTAAAAAGCATTGACAATTCAATTCTGCACACACAGCCAAACAACATAGTGTTATGGGGCACTTTAGCAACTATTAACTAAATAAAAACTTTTGAAGCATCTAGATTTTCAGTAAATACTACATTACATTATATATTGCTGATTTAAAATGTATACTGATAAATGACTAGCCACTAACATTTGAAAAGTTTTAGAAAAAACATGCACTTTATTCATCATTTCAAACTTCATATTTCAACACAGACTGTGCCTACTTTAAATGACATAAGAACTCATTATAAGGACATAATGACATAAGGTCAAGCTTTTAACTGGTTCAATGTATTAAGTTGGTACTCTGAAATCTCTTTTTTAATCAACTGGTGAGTTTATCCTACGTGGCAAATTAAAGTTTCCAAAACTGAGAAAATCTTGGAGCTACATATGATTCACATTATCTTTTTTAAATACAGAGAGTGCCCTCTGCTGGATATTCGCCAAAATACCATTTAACACTGTCAGGCAGATATATGTTTGATTAGTAATGTCTGTCAAGTCTTTCAGTCTTATTTTGCAAAGCACTACAAATCACAGCAAGACATAGCCTACTCTTTATCATTTAAGCAGTCTGATACAGATCCTAGATGACTGACGAGCTCTATGTAATGAACCTGAAAATACTGATATATTGGTTGAATTTTCACTTCCCACTGAGCTTTAGAACATCTCTCACCATAGCACCAATCCCATCAAAAATCAAGTGCAACTTTGTTTCACACATGAAAGCAGGTGTGGTCACCACCTTGTTCTTCTTGTCCACATGGGCTTCGTGAGGGTCAAAGGTTAAGGGTAATTCAGACAAACACAATCGTTTATAATATTACAGAGAAGTAAAAGAGAAGAAAAGTTGAAATTATGACATACACTTTTCTTTTCATAATTATATCTCATGATTATGAATTAGTATGTCTTAATTTATCTTTATCTTGAACTTATTATTCTTTATGATATCATTTAAATGTTGCATTTCATAATTCTGACCTTTTATCATAGAGAAGAGAAGGGAAGGGAAGGGAAGGGAAGGGAAGGGAAGGGAAGAGAAGAGAAGAGAAGAGAAGAGAAGAGAAGAGAAAATAAGATAAGATAAGATAAGATAAGAGAAGAGAAGAGAAGAGAAGAGACTGTTCAGGTAGGATATGGTGACTTCTTTGACAGTATGTTTGGCTCCCAGTGCAGTGATGGCTTGAGTAGTACCAGCATATGGCCACTTCCCACCTTCTTCCTCCTCATGACCCACCGTCACATCCACACCAGGAAGAACTTTCGCCGCCAGCACTGGAGATATACAGCACAACCTGGTGACCAGAGGACATATCAAAACATGTCCGTAAAGTCTGATTTGATTAATAAACAAAATAAATACAGCAAATCATGGGTCTAAATAGATAGTAATATATAATAACTAACCCAATTGGCTTTCCTGCATTATGGAAGTCATTTAAAACTCGCTCAACTTCCTTGTTCACCTTACAGTCCTTCCCATCAATGGCAAATGTTGACCTGATGATGGTAAAGATGAAGAAGATAAAATACAGATAACAACAGAAGTAAAGACTAAAACAGAAATGTTAGTGACACATTTAAATATATCTAAAAACAAAGAAGGTTAATCAAAAAGGTTTTAGTATTGGTTTTATCTTTTAATATTTTCTTCAAAAGACACAAGTCTGATTTATCACAATAATCCACATCACTCACAAGTTTTTAGCTGCACCAAAACCACCAGGAAAGATGACTGCATCATGATTACTGACATTCAGTTTTGCCAGGTCAGTGATGTTGCCCCTAGCGATACGTGCCGATTCAGATAATACGTTCCTTTATAAAGAAAAGTTGAGCAAGATGGATTATTAATATGTTCATGATTTTTCCTAACCCTAAACTCATCAAGTAACAATACATAAAAAAGCACAGTTTTGCAGAGGTATATAATGGACTGTTTTGACACTGTAATCTTTCTGTAATCAAAATTTCTTAGAGAACACTTCACCTTGACTCTTTCTCCACAGGCTGACCTTTGCCGTGGTCTATCACATGCATCTGAGACACATCTGGAGCAAACATCTGAACCTCTGCACCTCCCCGACTTAGATGCACAAGGATTCTACATACACAAACACACAGAAAAGCAAAGTATTCACACAAAAGAAAAAGGTTTAAGCAATAGCACACATATATATGTTTCACTGAGAAGAAAATTCTGAAATATGATGTTAATAATGCTTTTAAAGTTCTTCTTAATATTGATTAAAAAAATACATAGAAACCAACAAATAGCGTTTATATTTACAGCAGTAGAGAACTCCTAAAGTAGCACGACACCCATGCTGCAGCTGGTGCCTTGTTGGTTTTCTGTCCTTTATCACTCTACAGGTTGCTGTGAACCAACTGAATGACTCAAGAAAAAAAATAGTATAGACATAAAACTACTCACGCTGATGCCTCATGGATTTCAGTGCCATCATAGACACCACATCCTGACAACACCTAATAAAAGCAAAGATAAAGTTACAGCTTTGCTGTCGGCATGTGTTTTGGAGAGCAGGAAACAAACGCTATAGAAAACGCCATCTTGCGTCTAGTCAGTGTATTGATTAACAACCGTTACATGATAACTTCAGTATTAATCTAACTGTAATATTGTTGCGGTGTTCCTCCTGATTACCTTGTCGGGGTTTATTTTGAGATAATGACAGTCGGCCAGAGACTCTATTTTCTCGTACACATAAAATGAAAATGTTTTTTAATCGGTTTTTACCGTTTAATGCAAATGAGCAGACTAAATCAGTGTAACGTGAACCTAACAAAACTGACAAATAACTACTTCCAATAGTAAAAACTAACCTAAAACAATCAACGAAAAATGGAGAAATTGTTAATGAGACCTATTAATTTCACACAAGGCTGCTCTTAAATGGGACAATAAGGCAAGGCAAGGCACGTTTATTTATATAGCACATTTCATACACAATGGTAATTCAAAGTGCTTTACATAAAAGAAAAGAAAATAATACAAGGATTTAAAAACTTTGAAAATGATTTAAAATTGATTGAAGAGGTTCAAAATGAATTTAAAACAATTAAGAATAGAAAATGATTATACATAAAATACAGTACAATCAGTTCGGACATCGCACAGTGCTCATTCAATAAATGCACAGCTAAACAGATGAGTTTTGAGTCTGCATTTAAATGTGACTAATGTTTTAGCACATCTGATCTCTTCTGGAAGCCGATTCCAACTGCGGGCGGCATAATAACTAAAAGCGGACTCCCCTTGTTTTGTGTGAACCCTTGGTATTTCTAACTGACTCGATCCTGACGCGAATAAATATGTGTAGCCTATGTAATTTGACATACAGCGTCAATGACAGTCATGTACAGCAACAGCAAATAACGTTAACATTACTTACAACAGCGACTTTTGCGCCACTGCAGTTTGAAGTCGCATGAAACTGAGCAGCAGCAATATATCTGAAGAGCGTAGAACGGGACAGCGAGCGCAGCGCAAACATGGTGCGCAGTGACATGGAAGCAACCACTGTCTTCTTCAGAGTCACTGACTTACAGAAGAACATAGACACATTCTGCCACCTAACGTTTACTGTGCCAGTCTACATTGTAAAAACGACGAACGGTACCACAGACAGTATAATGAATAACAATAATAACTTGACATTATTAATTATATATACAGTTTGATCGCGTTAATTGGTTTTATTTAATGACTACCATAACAACCTTTCACAATTAGACATTATTTTAAACCACAACTATAAAGAACATAGCATTAACAACACTTCCCTGAACAGGTGCATTTTTACATATAAATGTCTCACATGAAAATTTGTGACATCTATATTCAAACAAATGTGACCTTTTCTCTACTAGTTACTATTTCTCCAGCTATGTGGCTCTTATATTAATATTAAATCAGAGATCACTAAATGAACAGTCAGGAATTCCTATATATTTTTTATGAGTGTAAAACAAAGTGTGGGACAGTTTCCAGGACATGACATGTTAGTTAAGAATTTGCACAATCACAGTCTTAACTTCGATGTGGTAAACTGGCCAAACGTGAAAAATAACACCCTATTGCAATTCTGAGCTAAGCTTCTGGGATTAGTACAGCAAAAATACACAAATCTATATCAGAAGCTTAACAATTATGCAGAATGCACAAACTTGGACAGGACTTTCCCTGCACTCCTCAGGTGTCACAGTCTCTCTTTTAGTTCTTTCCTTTTACGTGCAACAGCGCAATCTTCCTGAAGCAGGATTCCTGGATTGTTCCTTTCAATCATGGCAAGCATTGCATTCTGAAACCGAGAGATGTACTGGTCCAGCATGTGGTACTGGACTATCAGTGGAATTTGGTTAGCCAGTCGGTCAGAGGTAATCTAGAAATACATACAAATTATATTTAAACGTGTCCAATTTACACTGCATAGACAGACACAGACCAACGGCGACAGTCACTAGATTACAGTAGGTCACTTCTCAGATTCAACATGTTCAACCATTCCAACAGATGTCAATGCGGTAACACACTGATCAGCCAAAACCATCCATACATTTTTGGTAAGCAATCATTATTTAACATGTTGCAAAAAGCACAGGGGGTACACAGAGATTAAAGAAGAAAGGTTCCTAATTCTTTAGATACTGTATATGGACAGATGCATAAATGTTTCAAAAGATTACCGTGAAATAGGCAGTGAGATGCTGCGCCATCTCGCGAACATCTGCACTGACGAACGCCCTATGCCCAAGAACTGTTTGGCTTTGTTTTTGTTTTACAGTTTCAAGGTGACTACTGTAGAGATGGTCTTGGGAGTAGACAATCCTCTCCATCTTAAACTGAGAATGTATTTTCTCCTCAGCTCTCTGAAAACGATCATCAAGAAAATCTTCAACTGGTTCTTTAGCAGCTCTCAACAGGTGAGAGAAGGCCTTGAAATGAGAGCCAATGATGCGGTTTACACAGGAAGGAACAATGTCTATAAATAAAAGAGAAAGAAAACAGAGCAGCCAATCATAGGAGGTAAAACACACCATTATATATTTCATTTTATTTATGTTTTTTGCTTGATTCTCTCGATCTTTTAGAAAGAAATGCATTATGTGAACATGGTATGTTACTAACATACATAAATATTCAAGGGAAAATCAAAATGAGGACACTGAGAATTTGAAACACTGTCCTTTACCAGTGACGTCTTTGAGCAGTTTTAAAGCAGGCTCCACTTGCTCCTCAATGTGTTTCTTGACAATGTTTTCGAAGGTTCTATAATTCACAAATCCAGAAAGCTCCTTTCCTCTGCGAGTCCTAACATACTGTTCTACCTCATCTCTGAGGGTTTCCTCCGCTTGAGAGAAAAGATGAAGGATACACAAGAAATCAAGAATGATACAACCACAAACATATACTGTTGGACACCCCTGCAGCACAGAGGGTTAAACCCAAAGGGCTCACACCAACATTTTGATACTTGACAGAAGTGGCCTAAATAAACTCAGGAAACAATATATAACATGCTTGAAAGTTGATTGTAGATTCAAATTAATGTTGGAGAGAGAGAAAACAAGACATTCTGATTGCCCTTAAGCAACATAATTTGCATAAATCAACATATGATCATAGATCATTTTAAATTAATTCTAAAATGGTATATTATATAAATACAATTTAAGCGCACTCTTTATGGTTGTCATCCAGAACACGCTTCCATGCAGCAAATTCCTTTCTGATTTTGGTGAAGACCCTCAGTTTTTTAGATCTTCTTCTGCCCTCTTTACTCCTTCGAGGGCATCATTGAACTGGCGAATTTTCTGTAGAGCGAAAGAGTCTCATCAGGCTATGAGATTAAAGAAAAAGGTTACATAAAAATATATGGGGGACAACATGTAAAATTATTCAGATTCTTTACTGTAATCAGAAAATTGCTCTTCTCCAGTTCATCTAAAAGAACTTCATCTCCCAGTGCTCTAAAATCATGAGACGTTTTCTCTAATTTCATCTCAAGTTGTTTCTGCAACTCTGGCAGCGTTTTCTAGGAAAGTACACAAGTAATGGAAACATTAGAATGCAAAAAACAATCTAGAATTCTGTATCCTATTCTTTCTGTGTGATTAAGTTCCAATTTAGTAGCTGAATACTATACTGTCACTTTTACTTTTAGTTCATTTGTATAATTTTTCTATTGAATTTGTCCTTTTATTTGCATTTTATGTTGAATTACTGGCTGTTTGCTTGTCTTCAATAATAGTTTTTGGACTTTTTACTTGCATTAGTTAGCCTAGTATTACTCTCTGCTGTGGCATCAAAATTGGTATGGAGAATTGTAAAATTTCATTGGTATCAAAAATTTGGATATAGCAAAATATACTTGAAAAAATACTCATATAAGATTGTGGTCATATAGCCCACTTCTAATCATGTTAATTAATCACAAAATAATTTTGTTTATAATGTTTGCCATAATCAAGCAGCCCTAAACAATTATTTTGTGAGTCTTTCTGCAAGAAGGGGTATTGTAGCTTTTCCTTCCTCTAGAAGAGACCAAAAGGCAATGGATAAATTTGACAAAAGTTAAGGACTGCAGCATAACATTCTATATTTTTTAATTAGTGGGTTATGTGAAACATGTATATAAAACATACACACTGTTGTTGTTGTGAAACAACAGCAACAACTTACAAAAAAGGCTGAAAAGTAGCTATACTAAATTCTAAAATGAGATGAATGTCATGATGACCTGTATACTAGAATATATCTCACAAACATTTTGCCATTTTCCAAAGCAATAGTTCGTGTTACAATTCTAAGAAGAAAGACTTGCCTGAAATGAGAATGTTCATTTAAAAAAAAAACGTCTTTCTTTTTCTAGAGCTTTGATCAGATCGAGCTTCTCATTGATGTCTTGCTGGCCTCGGCACTTCACAATCATGTAGCCCTTCTTCAGTTGTATTACTTGATTATTGACTGTTCTGACCACAGTCTCCTCCATGCCTTTGTCCAGTAAGTCTGGCTTAGTCAGAATACCTGAATATGAAAACCTGTTTCATTAATTCACAAAGAAAGGTAAACTATAAAACTATAAACTATACTATCAGACAGTACTTATTGACATATTCAGTGAGCAGCCTATCTAAAATGTTGCATACCCAGGGTCCTTTGTCCAGTTGAATCAACTCTGAAGGCCATCTGCAGCGCCTCAGTGGTGGCGATGTCAACAGGCACCACAACCAAACTGATGGTCTCTTGTCTTTTAATGAACTTTTCAATTAGATCTTTTATCTGTTACAGCAAACCAAAATTACTGATGCTGGAGGAATACACTTTATTACTGAATAAAACAATATAAAGGTTTTTTATATTGCAGGCTAGTTTAAAGCAGTGGCGAGCAGTGACTTTTTTAGACCGGGTATGATATCTCATTTATTCATTTATCACCCTGGCAGGCGTCGATATAAAAGTAGGGCTGTTGTCAGGAATAGCCATGAAGTGGCAGTGCCTCACATGTCCTGAAAAGTGAAGTTGCGGGCTCTTTGATCGCCCCCTGGTGGCTGGCTGCAGTACAGGTCATAAACCCCGCCCTCTCCATGTAAACGAATGGGACTACTTGAGTCAAAATAAAAAAAATTAATTACACTTCCAATACAATTTTCCGAAAGATGGTTTTGGTCATTTAAGGTAGTTGTTATCACGCTGATATATGTTCAATTGTTCGTTTTTGTGATAAGTTTGATTTTAGCTAGTAATTTGATGCTATAAAAACGGGGCGTGTCATTATGGTTGATTGGGTCTGCGGGAGTTCGGGCAGGAGTTTGATACCGCGGCTCCACCTCACGACAATACTGCACAGACTTTGGCTCCAAATGAATCTCTACTGCGCAGACTCTGGATCCAAATGACGTCATTTACTCAAGATGGAAGCGCTCATACTGAGATGCTTTGGGGTGGGGGGGGGGGACTTCACTTTCGACAAGCGGCAAACTCGCTATCTCTGGTGAAGCCAACACGGAAGTGACTAAAATTGCAATTCATCGACTGGCCGCTAGAGTCTGGCTCCAAAAATTTTGGCTTTGTTTGCGTGTGCAGACCGATCGGTGTATGGCATCAAAACACCATACAGACGGTTCCTTATGCTTTCTAAATGCTCTCGAGGTATTTTGATGTCCTACACCGATCGTTCTGCACACGCAAACAAAGCAAAAACCTAGATATTTTAGGCAATATAGAAATCCTGGCAAACAGGGGACGCCTGTGACGAGGGGATAATGCACTTCTTTAGGGTGTGCCCATTTTCCATGCTCCTCCCTATTTCTCTAAGTAGAGATTTCTGACTGAAACCCAGAGCCGAAACACTCAATGCTGCACACACACACCCATCGACCACCAGATGGCAGAGATAAATGCACACTTGGCACACTCGCTGTCCCCTGAACAAAGGCAGTTTATCAGTCATTACTGCCACAATTACCTTAGCATATGCTGTTCAAATCTTTTCAAAGCCACGCTATGCTGTAGTACAAACGGAAGAAATTCAGCCCGAACACCCTTCTGGGATGAACTTACAAAGTCTTGCTGGATATCAGTGAAGTCTTTGCCGTATTTCTCGAGCGCTTCCTCGAACAGGTTGGCTTCGGACGCGCTCCATTCCTCCATTTCATCCCGACAGAGCACCGGCCCACCCTGGGGTACCAGCGCCGCGATGGCCCGTGTCATGTCATAGCCGTTCTTATGCAACGTGTCCATGGCGTGAAACTGAAAATAAAAAAATTGAGACAAGAAAACATCATAAACGATGGCTCAAAATTCAAGATTCGTCACCAAACATTACACTGTTTTCAGAAAATCTGAATTGCTCAATCCTGCGAACAACATTGACACTAGACGCAGAGGAATTGTGTGATAGGCCGCATGAGAGTGTGTATTTGAGGTTAATAAAGAGAAAGGGCATTGAGTTTCCAAGCATCGATGGGCGTCTTTCCTTCATGTTTTGTACACAATGGGCAGAGTTGGGTGGCTGGAGAGTGAAACCCGTACTCTGATGTTCTTCTCGTACAGCCTATAGGCTGAGACTGAACACTGAGCTGGCAATAGGCCTGTCGCAATTATTACATAATCACCTAGTGGGGATTATTTGATATAATTGTGATTATTTGAGATGATCACTGTGCACTTTAAATTCTAATCAAATTTTGCCACTCATATTATGAGTCTGAGCATCCTGAGAGAAACACTAGCTCAACCAATGGCATGAGTTTGACTGACCAATGGCATCCAAGAAAGCTACGTGTAACAGCCCTTATTTTTGTAATTCTGCTTGTTGAACTGTAACACTTTAACTTTAAGTAAAATGGAAACCGGACACACTAAAGGCCCGTTCACACAAAGCACGATAACTATAAAGATAACGATAAAAACATAGTTATAAAAATCTCGTTCTCAATATTAACTATAGGGCTAGTTTCACACCACGAACTAGGAACGATACAGGATAGAAACGTATGGGTGGTATGTGAGAATCACTAGTTCAAGTACATAAAATTTTTAATTTTACCAACAGCGTTAATGGGATGTGATAAAACACGTGACATACCAAAAGTGCAGAATCTAACGGCGTGGCGTGGGGATAGGGACGAGCGGTCAAAAGATTTAAGTCAGTAAAAAGCATGAACAACATAGTGACGCAAATTCGAGTAAATCGAGACGGGATATTACGTTCGCGGGGTGGTTGTTTGACAGTCTAATATCGTTAAAGTCATTCTTGTTGTGAAACAGTGGGGGTTCCTCTCAGACTGACAGGTAAAACCAAAAATGCAATCGATGTTTAAGTAGCAACTATTGGTTGTAGAAAACTGACGACTGGAGGTTAATTAATAAAATATGACATCTAAAACACAACAATGCCTTATACCATATTTCTATAATTCATTAATCATTTTTCCTTGAACTGGTGTCAATGAAATAACATTTAAAAATATTGAATAAACTTCAAAACAGCATAATTATTCATGTAATTATTCAGTCAATGTTGTTTAATACAATTTTGACTTTAAATAAACTACTACAAACTGAGTAGATGTTTTTGTTGGCTATTATGACAGAATACTAAAAACAATCTCTAAATCTTAAATTGGCTGATATAAACACATCTGTACTTGCACAACAATGGACAAAAGGTTTCTTTTCCATTTCTAAAAGGAAAGGAACATGTGAGCTGGTTCCTTTTTTTAATGTATCACACAAGATGATGGATTAAATGGCCTTTCACTCTCTGCGCTAGTTCATGGATACAAACTGAATTTGTAATTGCATTTGAATTTTGACTGCAATATGCTTCCACACAGTCTCTTTCCCATCAATATATTGTATCATCCTTTAACAGTCATCATTTACTCTAAATCTAACGAAAACTGGATCTTATCATGCACACATTGCTTCTCCAAATTAATGATTCTATTATCAGACATTAATCGTTTCTGTTCAAATTTACAGCCTATTTTGTCATTTTCTGCTCAGGCTTAATATTAGTAGTTAAAATAATATAGATGTGCTAGTTTCAATCTGTGACATGTTAAATGATACAAAAAATCTACAATAGCCAACTAAATGACAAAGCTGCCAGATGATGGGGAGGTCCAAAGAAGAGTGAGGGTGAGTATGGATGGGGAAAATGGATGAAAATAGAATAAATGAGTGGGAGGGGAAAGCAGGGTAACCACGTATGGTTAGGTTGGATTTAGAACGTGAGATAGCTAGAATTAGTTCAACCTTTTAGAATAAGAGTTGTGCAAAACTGAGTAGTAATGAGTAAAGTAGGTAGGGGTGGGGAACCGATTTGTTCGTGACAAGGATTAATGATAACATACTGGTAAATGATATAACTACTGGCGTACATAATACACAATGGGTTAGCATGTTAATTGAAGAAAATCACTACATAAAGACAAAATGCAGGGATCCACACCGCGGTAATGTTCAGAAATTTGAGGGTGTAGCAAAATGGAGAATAACCCAAAGGTGAGTTTATGGTGGTTTGTTTATTTTTTGCAGGTATTCTCGCCCATTAGGTTCGTATTAAAACGCTGCTGAGCTTACAACTACATTTGTAAAGACTTCGCGAATGACTGTGTACGAGTGTGTGGCGAGAATATATATTGAGAACATGTGGAGGATTGTACGCAAGTACTGCCGGGGTAGAATGTCAAACTGGAGCTGTTCCGCAGCGTCTCGTAAAAAGTGCAAAGACTGAGCGGTGTGTCCGGAACTGAGACTGCTAAGCAGTCTAATGACTGCACTGGGGCTCAAATGGAATGGGAAGCCAAGAAACGAGTACTGAAAACACTGGCAGGGGGGTAGGGAAAGGGAGGGGTGTGGTATGGGGAAGTTGTGAGAGAGGTCTAAAGACAGGAAAAAAAAGGGTGATGGAAGAGCAGGAGTAGGTGAGGAGCCTGCGCGAAGAAGGGTATCGGAAAATACAATTTGTAACAAAGTGACAGGGTGGTATGCAAGGGTGGTACACAAAAAACAAAAGATTATTTAAAACGTGTTACGGGCGGGCTGCTTGCAGAGATTTCAAATAGTGAGGTTTTTAATGTTGTTTATTGTATCTTGGTGTAAACTCAGATGATACATTTGCAAACAGGCATTGGCGCCACTACGAAAAGACAGAGCAAAAAAATTGCAATCCCAGTCAATCAGAATCTTACCCGGTGAACCAAAAGACGAAGGGAGAGGGCTTGTCGCTTCTTTTTCGGGGTGCGGTGAGGAAAAAAGGGAGGGGTGGTTAGGGTAAATGCAATGGTGTTAGTCGACGCGACACCACCTCCGTAAACCCAGTTTATGTGGCCCGCGGCTCCCGACGCATCATGCACCGGGGATCGACTGTACAAGGGAAGCCAACAAGCCGGCACAGAATCACATTCAACTACATACCGCCAATACTAAGCTGGTTCAAAAAAATGTGAACTTGTATTCATCTTATACACCTACTGAGAACTTATTTAGTTCGTTACATTGTAGGATTCAAAAATCACAAGGGGTATACGATGAAGGGGGGGAACCGGATGATGCGGGGAGAGTGTGGGGGGAAAAACTAAGATGTTTTAATTGTTAGGCTATACAAAAGGAGTTGCTGTGGATGGTGGAAATGAGCTTATGTCACAAATCAGGACATGTAAGGGTAACGTTAGGGTGCGGACGGCGGATGCAGGAAGGGGGGGTGGCGTTGTGTGCATGCTCTATTTACAGAGTAGCTAGATCCAGTGAGTGACGCAGCCAAGGGTGACAATTGACTGTGAGTAATATAAAGGAAAAGTCTGTTGGGGGGGGGGGGGGGGTGGGGGAAGGGGGGTAGGTGAAGGGTGGTGGTGAATGTGAAAATATGTGGGGTCGCGCGGAAAGGCCCTTCCCCGTGCAACACATTAGAGAAAGTGACGTCTGGGCGAGGCAAAAGGGGAAAAAAGAACAAGGGTGGGGTGGATGATCCGCAGTAGTTAATTATACATGTCAAGATTATAACAGAATGTTGCATACCAAAAAGAAAGATGGTATAAAATGCTGTGACAAAATAAAAAATGAGAAACCAAGAATTGAAAAATCCATTTTGTGCAGGGAATAGTACATAAATACCAGGAAGAGCTTGGTCACAGGGGTAACATTATTGTTATATAACTACGAAAGGAAGGAAATTCGCACTAGGCTTGTTTTATGTGATTATGCTTCAATATCTAACTGAATCGAGTTTGACTTAATTTGAGGAAAAAGGGGTCAGGTTGCGAATCCGTCAAACAAAAATAAAATGATGTTGGCAAAATCAATGGTAACATACATCAAAAAAGTGTGCATGATATGTTCCTGGTAACACATCGAAATCGAGTACAAAAGTGAAACAGATTCCTGCTATCGGTGAATATATGATTAGTAGCTAGATCATAGAAGAAAACAAACGGCATAATGTTCCAGTTTGCTATATGATCTGTATCAATGAAAAGATCCAAAATTAAAAAGTTATAGAAGTCGTTCACAGCAACAATCTACGGGTCTATAAAAATAGACGGTGTAGTCAGCACATTATCGCGAATCCAAACTGCTGAAATGGGGTGGTCATAGGAAAAGCACATGGTGACAATGTTGGTAGGATTCTGGTTAGTGCTACATTAGTGTTAGTGAAAAATAAGCATGACATTTATAGGGAAAAGCAGAGCTTGTTAGTTCGGGTCAATGAGTCAAAATAATATTTGAAGCAGCGCGTTGCAGGAGTGCGGGGTGCATAGTGTGATTCCTGATTTCAGTGTAACTGAAGCGCGAAAGGGGGTAAATGCAGGGAAACGGGGCGCATGATAGGGTAGTTAGTGGGTTACAGAAAATGCTTGTGGTAAGTGCGGTTAAATAAGTCTTTTATGTAAAAACAAACAAAAATGCCTAACAAGACCACCCATAATATAAACGGTGGTTGAATAATTATAAGTGATTTTTTTTTAATTGATGTGGTGTTGAAACAGGAGGTTCGTCACACAACGAGCTTGAAAACAAAAGCGGCAGCTGTATTTGAAATAGATTAAATAAACTGAATCAGAAATATTATACAGATAAAAAAACGCAGCGTCAAACAACCCAGCTAACAGGCGATTTGGACAAGTTTAGGTAATAATGTGAAGTAGTATTTTTTTATCAAAGCAAATTGTGTCTATTGCGGGCAGCCGTATTACGGGGTATCAGGGTTGTGTCGGGCGGATCACGGGAAGTTCTAGTACCAATAACATAGAGGACTTACCATATACTGATGAATAATAAAATGATTACAATTACAAAAAAAGGAAGAAAAGATTACGTTATGGATATCAAAGTGGGTAATGTGAAAACAGTTATGCTGGGGCTGTCGGATTGTGGTTGTGTAAATGTTACATCTTAGGAAGTCGAGGTCTGAAGAGAAAGAAGTAGTCAGGGTTATGGAGAGAAAACACTGTATACGGCATATGTAAGGTGGTGGGTATATGAGTCGTCAAAAGTGCAATAAGGATAGGCAAAAGATCAAGAGCTTTGGACACCATGACCAGGTCAACTCAAGTACACACGAAGAGAGTCATTACCAACTCTTTGAGGAGGTCAGATCAAGATGTCAGCCTGAGAAATCACTTAGTTAAATCCACTCTGATCATCGTCCTAATATCAGCCAGCAAGAGTCTCAATGCTGATGGATCATATCCCAGGCGCGAAGTAAGACAAAAAAAAGGGCATGGACCGTTGCAAAACCAAGAGACCGACTTTATCAAAAAGGCCAACAAAACATATTAAGCAGAAAAGGCCAAGGGTACAAAAGCAAATGCAAAAACAGATAATTGTTGATGCAGTCGTTGCGTCAAATAAGACGAGGCAATGGCAACAATTGTAATGGGGGGGAGGGCGGGTTGAAACACGATCGAGGTCATGGCATACAGTGGACAGCAGGGTCAGTAGTGTTAAACCTGGCACATTTAAGGGTATAACAGAGCGAGAAGGAGGGGGGCAGCAAAAGGGGAAGAAGCGGGAGAGGGGGGGACCAGCAACTGAACCAGGTATGGGTAAAGGCCAGTGTGTGTAGGTGAGCAGCAGGTTAGAGGGACGATGCGTAATGACTTGTAGTGCTACCAGTCCATCCCGTCATTACAATAAAATAGAGGAGGGGGAGACATAAAAAGCTGGTCAAGCGCGACTGCATTATGTGCGATGCTGGGAAATGTGGGACTCAAGACTAAGGCCGGAAGAAGGTGCAAAGTCAGGGGGTGGGACGACAATAAGCACCATCAGAAATAACATGTGGGTAAACGGCGCTCGGTAGCAGGCTCGCATGTAGTCTGTGAACGGAGATGACGAAGAGGGCGCAAGCAAATTAAGCAAACAACAGCATTTGGCAACATGGCGTGAAACCCGCGGAGTGCCATAGGTTGCTGGGAAATAGACCTCACCAGGCATGCTGTCTAAATAAGGACATAAAGAGGGCAATCTCAGAATGGAGCTCGTGTGCGATACACACATGTAACACCAGCATGTCGCAACCACAATGGAAAAAAAAAACAACAGCAAACGAAAACAAAACGCAGGTTTGGAGCGTGGAAAAATAATATCCTTGAAGGTGCACATAAGCAACAGGTTAAGTAACTATTAGTACAAAATTAGATACGGGTATGAATGAGCTAATCGACATCGTGATCATTCACAGTACTGCTAAGGGCAGAATAAATATTGTATTGGGTAATGTGTAGGTTATAGGAAAGTGTGGAGTAAATTAGAGTGACTTGGACTCTCTACATCTAAGTGTCTACTCATAAAATTGGGTTAATTTACCTTCCCTTTAAACTGGTGTCAACGACAATGGAAATGTTAGAACAGTGGTACAAAGCTATTGGGGAAAATAAATGGGGAGGCCAAAAGAAAAGTATCATGAAAACATGAAGAAAATATACTGACCTTGCTATTAGTGACGATGTCTCAACGGAAGGAGCACGTGATAACAAGCGTTCACATCGAGCGTGTGAAATCTAGGAACTGCCGCCGAAACATGGCCTAGTTGTGTTTGCAAGTAAGTGATGTAGTTTTGGAGGTCAACAGAAAATTTGTATGGTCGACCCAAAAGGTAATGGGCACTGAACTGAGAGTACGGAGACAAGTGATATAAAAATTGGTGAAGATGAGTGCAGGTAAACAATGGTTAAGTATTGGTTAAATTTGAATTTTGTTTGTATGATGAACACGATTCGATGGCGAATAAAAATCAAGTCCAATTGTATGAGGAACAGGATTGGTGGGAACAAGATCTAAATGGGAGAAGATGGCACGTGGTGTCCCTGGAGAATACTTAGGTATAGTGGTAGGTAAAAAAATGGGGCGGATAGAAAAAGATACATTAATGCTAGTGAAGTAAACGACATAAGGCCGGTGTGGAAAAGTGCATTATACGTTGCAGGGGGGGCATTAGAAAGTCAATGAACTTGGGGGGGTAACATTGACTATTTATTTGTCATCTAAGTACGGTATGCACCTAGATGAGTTTGTCATGGCCAAAATAGAAGACACCTACCTTACAAGAATCCCCGGGCTAAAAAAAGTACAGACCGAAAATAACACCTCAACCAACAAAGCATAAGCCGGAGGTGGCAAAACGAGGTTAAAGCTGGTTGTAAAAAATAGGAGGAACATATGACGATGGTCAGGGTGGAAAGAACCTTACCTTTCCACCGTATCGTGTGCAATATGACGGTGTGTTCAAAACTGGTCCAGTTAGAGTAGCCATTTGTAGCAAGAAAGTAGCTCAGGGGGGGGGGTAAGACGCGGAAAATATGTAACTATAGTCTTAGTCAAAACATGATATCACCATATCTGTGTTATCATAAGTAAATAGGATCAGAGTCATCCTCAGCCAGGTCGGAAAATATGACAAGTAGTCGGACAGGGGCAATATGAATCTAAAAAATTGTTAAGCTACTAAATAACGTATTTTTTCCCCAATTTAAATTTAAGTTTCATTTATCTAACAAGACCGACTTCAAACACAGACTGTAATTTTTTAATCGCGCCCGGCCGAAAGTAAAAAATGTATGCTTGTTTTAAGGATATATATCGTTTTGGTGCTTCGGGAAAACAAAACACAAAACTGTGCTAAAAATCGATAGAGAACTGTTTTTTGGGTGTGGCATTGTAGCCGAAAGCCCTCACCTGGAGAATTGGGGGTGAGTAAATACCTAAAGAAAAAAATTCACTCACTTCACTGACTCGTGTGTAATGTGTTGTGTTTGAATGGAACCAGTTTACAATATGTATAACAAATAAAACCATTTACAAAGAGCAATGTAGGTCTCTATTTTTAATGGAGGTGGTACACAGAGAACGAAAAAATGAATCCTGTTTGTTTGTTTTGTTTTGGTTGTTCGCTGGGCCAAAGGGGTAACCCTTGGGGTCACACTGATGTTTAACTATAGGTCAGCGTGTGCAAATGATAAAACAGGAGGAAAAGGGTCGGCCTGGCAAAAACCGTATGTTTGAATCACGGGGGGTCTCAACAACATTAAAAATAAATAAC
>JADLZN010001281.1:0-22647 GCA_018155175.1 Sinocyclocheilus anophthalmus
CAGGGAGCTCTAAAATTGTCTCTTTTGTTGACGGATTATCAATTTATGTGTTAAGCGGTCATGAGGTCCGTGTGATTCTGGATACCAGGTTCTTTGTCTCGTGGTCCATTAGATGGTTTATTTATGCAGAAGCCAGTCACGAAACCTACTGACGTTCTGTTGCTTAAATGAATCCAGATGGGGGGGAGGGGTCAGTTCTTGTTGTTTCTTGTAAAGATAAGCAGAGAGAGACAGGAACTCAATTGAGAAAGTTGGCGCCTGGGCTGACCATGGTTCAGCTTTTACGACTCTCATATGGTTTAAGAAGAGATGTTAGTTTCCAGGTGGAATTCGGAGATTCCTCTTTCATTTGTGTGATGTTCGCAAATGCCTTACATTCCTCATCTCCCTAAATTAAGGCCTTCCTGTAACCATCGCGTATAATTGTAGCTATTGAAGTGATGCAATTGAATAGCGAATTAATGGTGTAATTCTAGCCTAGCTAACTAGAAATTTGCCATTGTCTGTGAAGTGGATGTGCTGTTTTGATTTGTGAATGCGACACGTCATAACTGACTGCTATGCACCACATGAGTTTCCCATGCATGTTTACAGCAGCGCAAGTTCTGCTCCACTTGCGCGTGTTGTAAGCTTGCATCGGTCTCTTAGCAACGTCTTACCCCGGAAGTTGAGAGCCTCTTCCGGTTCAATCTGATAACAGCACACACGTCACAGACCCTTATGTAAACAAACAACTGAGTGTAGCCAAAGCTAACCCTGTAGCAGCTGCACTGGCATTTAAGCTAAGCCCTTTACCTCAACTGTTAGCTGTTAGTATCCGACTAACCGACACTGTGTGAGTGTAAAGTGTAAAGTTTGAACCACTCCTCCTCTCTCTCTCTCTGACCCCCATCGTGGTTTCCATTCTGTTGTGCTATCACCTTTTGTTTAGGCTCAGTTAGGTTGGCCCTCCTCAAATACTTGGGTTTTATTAGTGTTATTTTTATTTTGAATTTATTCTACTACTCGTTGATTTTATTTAATTAATTTACCTTTGTTTAGCTGGAATGTATTAATTCAGCTAAATTGATTTTAATTAAATCTGAGCTTTAATTAAATCTATTTATTTATTTTTCCTTTTAGTTTCCTACAGCTATTAGGACCTTTTCGTTTTACTTTTACCTTATCTTAGTTTGTTTGACCATCACCATCTTCCCTCTCGGTATAGTATTATAGCAGTTCTAGTAGCTGTTGTATCCTTAATGAGCCATACAGGTTATTAGTAGCCCTAATTCCTGTCTCTGCTATACCCATACTTCTCAGCACGAGGCCTATTACATAAGGTACAGTTACCATTCATTATGCTATAGGCCCTGAGAAGATTAGAAACACTTCCAATTGTTAATGTTTATATGCCTTGAGGTGTTTGAAGTGTCCCTGCTAGCTTAGCTAACAGTCTCCCTAGGTTTATGACCCTGCTGCAGCATTCCTTTGAACAAGTGACAACAGCTTAGTCATATTTCCTAGCATAAATTAAATAAGGAAAGCTCTATTTTCTCCCTCTGTCTCTTTCTGACTTTAATTCAGTTTTGCTTTATCTGATACCTTCATGATGACCAAACCGGTGAACCATCAGTGCTTTGAGTAATAGTTTGACCACACGTATAGCCCTGCTTACAGCCCCATCAACAAAGTTACTCAAACTCACTCTTTGTGTTCACGAACACAAAAAAACCAACATTAGCACCCTACTCATGCTATTCACACCCTTAATTGCTCCACAAGCCTTCCCCATAAGGATGCGCTTACATAAGACCTCTGTACGTACTTGCAATTTGCATCGCCTCTCTCTCTATGGGTTCCCAAAAAAGTTGTGCAAGTTATGTCGCAGTGGGGACATTCCACAGGACATCAGCCTTGGAACAGGCTCACCCAGGGGACCACCTGGGAAAAACCAGCAGGCACTGTGATGGGGCAATCCTTCAGCCCCCAAAGGCAGGGCCAACGACCTGTAACAGCGAGAAAACGAAGAGCTGAGACTGGCAAAACAAGAGGGGGTAACACCTGACACCCTGCCTGAACCACCAGGAGCTGACCAGCATCATCTTCTCCTTGGCCCACACCCTCAAGGGCCTCAGACCGGAGGTAAATGATCTGAAACTGCAAGTCACAGAGTGCCACAAGGAACTGACAACCACTCAGCGAGAGACGGCACAGAACAGATGCAAGGAACCTGACAGAATGGTGCAACTGTTCGGTCCTAGAGAGCCGCAGTCCTGCAGAATTCAGCTCCAACCCTAATCAAACACAACCCCACAACCCTTGAAAAGTATCAAAAATGTCTTAGGAATACTAGGCTATAGGGCAGGTGAGTATTTTTTCAGGGTGGACTGTGAAAATCTGCAGGACTGCGGGCCTCTAGGACCGAAACTTGCCTTACCCCTGAGTAAGGCCTTGGGGTGGTTCAGGGCCATCAGCATGAGCCGAGAGCGGAGGTCCAAAAAAACCTGAATCAGGATCTGCACATTTTAGCAGGAGGGATTGGACACGCGTTCAGGAAAAGAACTGAAAACAGTCCCTACAGGGAATGCGCAGGATCAAGGTAAAAGTCACAGTGCTGCACCACCCACACGTTCACACTGCGCAGTGCAAAAACCCCTCACCTGACCCAAGATACAAAGGGGGGGAGGGGCCAAAAGGCCTTCTGCTTGATACTTCACAAGTCAGTTTCCTGGAAACCTCTGCAGCCGCAGAAGGAAAATAATCAATTCAGACAAACTCTGAAATGACAAATATATTTTTTTTTTTTTTTGTAGAGTGGACACTCAAAGACCTCAACCGAATGGCCAGACACATCCCTGCATTCACACCTCAACTTGCAGGAGACCATGACATCCACGCTGACGTGTGAGATATTGACTTTCACCTGCAGTCTTGGACCAGTGTGAACCACCAAGATAGACTCTATCTGCTCTGGATCACCTCTAGCCCAGTGGTTTGCACCCACTTCTGGCTGCAACCAGGACACCCCCCCCCCCCCCCCCCACCCCCCCCCTCCCATTTCCCCCCAACCCCCCACCCCCCCCCACCCCCCCCCCCCCCCGCCCACACCCCCCCCCCCCCCCCCCCCCCCCCTACACACAATCGGTTAACTACCAGCAGCTTAAACCCAAGCCATCTAAAGGGAATGTCTCAGAGCCAGAGTCTGAACACGGACTGATCGCTGCCCTAGACACCAAACAGGGCCGGTATGAAACTCCACATGCTTACTACCACAGACTTCGATGAGCTTACTTCGGAGCTCGCAATTACCCTGGGATGGAGGAGGACACCAGCTTCCTTTTCCTCCGAAACCTCCACCCTATTTTAAGTCACCATTTAGGCATTATGACCTGCCACACAATACCTATTCAACAGCTGCGTGACCTGGTACAGAAGGCATTTAACAAGCACAAGGCCTCCACTAAAAGTGTTTGTCAAACCCCACTGATTCTGAACTGCACAACCCAGAATCCAAAGCAGGCACCAGAAGGAACCCAGTATTGCCACAATGCAAGGCCCTTCTACAGAAAGCCACTAGCCAGTGGAGGACAGAGACATCACCATGGCAACAGACCCAGGTTCCAGACCAACCACTGGGAAAAGCCATGGAAAAGGCCATCCTCACCCTGCGAACACCACGGTATGTCCAACAGCAGTCCACTACAACATCCTCCTCCACACCCTTCACCTGGGTGCTGAATGGAGGCTACACAAGGACAGCTGGACTACTTCTGAGTTACAGGAGCTGTTGACACTTGCAAAAGAGCTCCTTGAACAGAACTCAACTGAGGAGTACTGGGAAGGACAAACTTCTGACTCTTTGCCTGACTCAACACAGCATCAGACCCCTCCAAGGGAGGAGCATCCCTTAAAACCAGTCGACACCCCAGAAGCAGCCAGGCAACGTTGGATGGAGCAATGGGCCACCATGCCAACAACTCAGGCAAGATCAAGTCGGTGCCGCCACAAGAGCCAAGCGACACCGCAAACACCCATTTAACAAGAGTTTTGGTAACTGTATGGTAACTGTACCTTAAAACAAAACAACTTTCTATTCACCAAAGATCCTAGGATCTCATCTGATGTCTCTCTTAGCTCTTTTTCACTTTCCACTGGGAAGAAAAAGAAAAAGGGAAGAACAAAAACTCCCAATCACCATCGAGTCAGAACATCTTTGGGGTTCATCACTCTTCAAACCCGGAAGAACGTGATCGCAAGTCCAAAACCTTGAAACCATCAAGACTTTAATCCGAGACTGCATCGTCAACGACCAAGGCAATGCAAGTATCGTACATTTAACTAAACGAAAAACAGAGGTTAGTATTCAAAGCTATAGGACCCATTCTTAACGGGTGCCTGAGGGTTTTATTAGGAATCTTTTCATAGGGGGGGCGAATTCTCTGGTTTCCTGATGGTTTCATCCATCAAGTTTAATTTGCCCTTTCCCCATGTATGAGTGATTGTATGCTTGTTTGTTTAGATTAGTTGTGTGTGTTAGCATTTAGTTAATAAAACCTTTGTGTGCAAATTAGATGAGTTTCTGATCCTGCTTGTGAATAATGTCCCTTTATGATTTTGATCCTTGCTACATACTCTAATGCATTATTAGGCTACTGTAAGAAGGTTGTTTTCTGTGGCCATGAAAATATCCTTTCCTAGAGTTGATATGAATTGAAAGTAAATGTTAGCTGCACGAACAGATTAGTTGATGGCAATTTAATTCTGCTACAGTTACTACGGGCAGCTACGTTATTGTGGGGAAAAGGAGTTGGCCTAATGGTTAGAGAGTCGGACTCGTAACACAAAGGTTGTGGGTTTGAGTCTTGTACCGGCAGGGATTGTAGGGGGGGGGAGGGAATGTACAGCGCTCTCTCCCACGTTCAATACCACGACAAGGTGCCCTTGAGCAAGGCACCGAACCCCCAACTGCTCCCCGGGCGCCGCAGCATAAATGGCTGCCCACTGCTCCACTGCTGTGTGTGTTCACGGTTTGTGTGTGTTCACTGCTGTGTGTGTGTGAACACTTTGGAGGTAAATGCACAGAGCCACGAATTCGAAGTATTAGTCACATGACTTGGCCACATCTGGTAACTTTGGGGTAGGGTAAAGCAGAGCACTAATTCCGGAGTATTGGGTTCACCATACTTGGCAACATGTTCACTTCACTTCACTTTTAAAAATTTATATACATTTACCTTTTGAGCTAATTTGCTACACATTTCTGTTGAAACCTTTATTTGTAAATATATGTAAATATATTTGCAATTGCACATTTGTAATGTAATATCAAATAACATACTAACATTAATACTCAAGTACCTAATGTGCTTTTAGTATATTATTCAACACATCAAAATTAAAATGCATTTCTTTAAAGCATTACAAAAGAATATTAAAACAATGATTTCGAATGTACTTTAAAATAAAACCTTTAACATGACATGACAAATTGTACTTTTTAAAAGTGTATTTAACCACACTTTTGAACTAGTAAAAGCAATTGAGGATGTTTCTAACAAAGAACAAATAGTTCACCCAAAAAGAACCAAAATTTGATGAAAGTTCCTGAGCTTTGCAACTTCAAGATTTTTTTTAGCGGGGAAAAAGCAAACTGTTTGAAGTTAAAAACATCATGATAGTTTTGTTTATTACAATTACATAGATTTTTGCTTCACAAGGCATTAATTGATGGATAGCGTATGGGGAAAGATTACTGTGAATTATTGTGTGTTTATTAGGGGTTGGACTAACTTATGCTGACCAAAATCATTTCCATTGCTGGTGAGCAATTGATGTAATGCTACATTCCTCCAAATTTGTTCTGAAGAAGAAACAAAATCATCTACATCTTTGATGGCCTGAGGATGAGTAAGGCTTTCATTATAATTTTAAAGTGGCAGGGGCATTTGTAATTTAAAAAAACAAAAGTAAATTATTTAATTATCATTTTACTCACTCTCATGTTGTTCCAAAACTGTATGACTTTCTTTCTTCGCTGGAAAATTATATTTTGAAAAATGTCTCTCTCTCCTCTCTCTGTGTTTTCACTCGAAATTGTTGTATTATTGAACATTTAATGCCCTGAATTTGCTATGTTTGCATCCAAGAGTGTTTACAAGGGGTGGGTGAGTGAGTAACAGGTAAAGGTCCCACTCTGAAGACACAAAATAATGTCATTTATAGCTTTGTAATCCAGGTAAAGATAGCAGCTAAAAGTAAAAGTTTATTTTAATGGATTAGTTCTTGCTCATAGGATTATATGATTGCTCTAAAATGTCACCCTGCTTGAGCTCAACATGAAATTACTTTTAGTGAAATTATTGTTAGGCTTCCTGTAAATCTGACAACATCTAATCAGGACACATATTCCTTAGAACTCAGAACTGCTCTTCTTATTTCAGCTGTGATAAATCAGTTGGAAAATGAATGCAAGTAGAACTGTGTTTTAAGCTCAGTCTTGTTCGTACACGTCTTTGAGGAGCTTCAGACAAGGTGTCACCTGTGTGAACTAATGTTACTCCAATCTTAATGAAAAGCCTTCCCATTAAACCTCCTCCCGTAGTTACATGGAAATTCACACTTTAAAATGATATCAACTTCCTGTATTCCCGTAGTTCACTGCTGTTCATACCTTCTTGCATTTTGCATTTACATAAAATATATCAACTACATCAATGCAATATCACCGGGTTATAATTTACTTACACTGCTTATCACATCGGATGGTATGATACAATATACAATATTGGGAAACATTTACAGTTTAAGGGAAATGACACTAGCTCTAGGGTTTCCCCATTGGGTGGATTTATGTTCTGAACATTAATGAATGACATAACAGCGAGTATGGGCAGGTTAGTCGAGGTGAGGCACCTTAGAGCACATGATGCCTCTTAGGTCTTGAGCAATCAATCACGTTTGGCAGAATAGCTTTAGGGTCTGGATCATCTTTCTTTAAGATCAATGATGGTGTTGTCGGCCAGTCAAAGTCCGTTTTTACTGATGTTGATGGACTTTGTGGGGAATTTCTACAGTGCCTCAAGAGAATTGTACGATTATTGACAAACTTTATGACATACACACAATAATTAAAACTGAACACTGCCCAAAGCTCTTAAATAACCATGTACATCAAGAAAATAAACTGTACTATACAGCTAAATAGTAATGCATAATGTATAAGCCAGGATTTGGACATACTAAACCCCAGGTCAAGAATATAAAAAGTCAGATTAAACATAAATAAATGTAGCTAAAATAAAATGTGTATTAGGAACATGACAGATGAAGAATATTAAATGGAACACATTTCATCTAAATATATGTCAATGAAAAATTTATAAAAAGACAAATAAAAAACAGTAAAAATAAAGTATTTTGCACTATATTCAAATTATTTTGAAGTCATACAATAGTTTTGTGTGATCACAGGCTGAAATTTAAAACATAAAATCATGAATTCTGCCCTAGCAAAGAAATTGTCAAAGAAAAATCTTAGAAAAATTGGTTTCTAAGCACTCTCAAATCAGTTGGGAAAGTGTGAGTGTGACTCACAGATGTCATGACTGTATGATGATTTAGTTCATCCAGAGTAGAGGGGAAGTGATAAGCTATTGATTCCTTGGACACCTTACAAAACACACACACACACGCACACTGATAGACGAGTAGAAGCAGGTTTAGCTGAGGTGACTCAGTGTCTTATCATAGCTGTCTAGCTCTACTGTTCATAATGACACTCTTAAGACATGATCAGCGTGTCTTACAATAGCTGGTGCCAAATTTATATGTATATGTATGACAGATGTACTCAGTGGCAGTTTAAAATGTGCAATTCAAAGGTGCTGATCTGTGTGATACCAGTGGGTCACTTTTAACAATGGAGACCATGAGCAGGAAGACTGCTTGGGAGGACAGCATATTTCTTACAGGAAAAATCTCTGTGTACACTTATGTGTAATCTTATGTATAATATATATATATTAAAGTGGGTCGGAAGAAAAAGTATGCAGAACCCCCTTAAAATTTTTCAATCTTTGTTTATATTGCAGAATTTTGCTTACAATCATTAAGTTAATTTTTTTTCATTCATAATGTACACACAGCACCCAGTAGTGACAGGGAAAAAACACAGAATTGTTGACATTTTGCAAATTTATTAAAAAAGAAAAACTGAAATATCACATGGTCCTAAGTATTCAGACCCTTTGCTGTGACACTCATATATTTAACTCAGGTGCTGTCCATTTCTTCTGATCATCCTTGAGATGGTTCTACACCTTCATTTGAGTCCAGCTGTTTTTGATTATACTGACTGGACTTGATTAGGAAAGACACACACCTGTCTATATAATACCTTACAGCTCACAGTGTATGTCAGAGCAAATGAGAATTATGAGGTCAAAAGGAACTGCCTGAAGAGCTTAGAGACAGAATTGTGGCAAGGTACAGATATGGCCAAGGTTACAAAAAAAAATTTCTGCTGCACTTAAGTTTCCTAAGAGCACAGTGGCCTCCATAATCCTAAATGGAAGACGTTTGGGACGACCAAAACACTTCCTAGAGCTGGCCGTCCGGCCAAAACTGAGCTATCGGGGGAGAAGAGACTTGGTGAGAGAGGTAAAGAAGAACCCAAAGATCACTGGGGCTGAGCTCCAGAGATGCAGTCAGGACATGGGAGAAAGTTGTAGAAAGTCAACAATCACTGCAGCCCTCCACCAGTCGGGGCTTTAGGGCAGGGTGGCCCGACGGAAGCCTCTCCTCAGTTCAAGACACATGAAAGCCCGCATGGAGATGGTGAGAAATAAGATTCTCTGTTCTGATGAGACCAAGATAGAACTTTTTGGCCTTAATTCAAAGCGGTATGTGTGGAGAAAACCAGGAAATGCTCATCACCTGTCCAATACAGTCCAAAAAGTGAAGCATGGTGGTGGCAGCATCAAGCTGTGGGGGTGTTTTTCAGCTGCAGGGACCGGACGACTGGTTGCAATCGATGGAAAGATGAATGCGGCCATGTACAGGGATATCCTGGACAAAAACCTTTTCCAGAGTGCTTAGGACCTCAGACTGGGCCGAAGGTTTTACCTTCCAACAAGACAATGACCAAAGCACACAGCTAAAATAACGAAGTAGTGGCTTCACAACAACTCTGTGACTAATCTTGAATGGCCCAGCCAGAGCCCTGAAATTAAACCCAATTGAGCATCTCTGGAGAAGACCTAAAAATGGCTGTCCACCAACGTTTACCATACAACCTGACAGAACTGGAGAGGATCTACAATGAGGAATGGCAGAGGATCCCCAAATCCAAGTGTAAAAAACTTGTTGCATCTTTCCCAAAAAGGACTCATGGCTGTATTAGATCAAAAGGATGCTTCTACTAAATACTGAGCAAAGGGTCTGATTACTTAGGACCATGTGATATTTCAGTTTTTTCTTTTTAATAAATCTGCAAAAATTTCAACAATTCTGTGTTTTTCTTTCAATATGGGGTGCTTTGTGTACATTAATGAGGGAAAAAAAAATAACTGAAATGATTTGAGCAAATGGCTGCAATATAAAAAAGAGAGAAAAATATAAGGGGGTCTGAATACTCTCCGTACACACTGTATATATATATATCTATATCATATATATAGCGGAGAGAAGGAGGGAGGGGGGGCGAGAGAGAGAGAGGTTATATTGAACCATACAAATTATAGATATATGTATATTTTTCTTATTATTTCCATTTTTATGCCTTTTCCAGGGTATTCAGTATTTCACATATTTTAATGGGCCTCATTTACATCAAACGAGAAAAAAGAAGCGCAGATCCGTGCGCAAAAATCAACTTAAGACAGGGACGTTCAAGTTTGTTGTGATTCATTGTGAAACCTGTAGTATGCCGCCACATCTCATCGCACGTTGTATTAATGTGGGGGGCAGAAAAAGCAATCGGCATTGACTATCACGCACCTAAAAACAACCTGGTTTAGAAGCCACGCCCTAGATGTACAAACACTGAGACACGAAAACCCCGGCCAAAAAAAAGAGAAGGAAGTAATCTCGTCAAAGAGAAATGTATCTTACTCCAAAAACACCCGTTAACATTGTAATTGCAAACAATTAGGCTACATTAATTTATGTAATTTATATATATATATATTAAAATACTGGTAAATATATTAAATATATTAGTAAATATATTTAAAGGTAAATTTATCTTATATTTAGTTCCCTCACTCTACAATAAATATTTTAAATTTAACGGTATTCATAACAGAACAAGAATGAAAAATAAGTAATTATAAAAATTATATATTAAACTATTAAATAAAACACAAATTACGCTATAGTGGCATTTATTATAAACAGCACACAAACGTCAAGCAAAACTGAAACGGCATTGGGCTCACAACGAGCCATTTTTGCCATATTTGTAACATTTGTTTGCATAACTATTATTCATTAGGTAGCCTAAACATGGTTTATACTTCACTCAGTGTTCTAATATCCGCTTGTAAAAAAAAATTCATTTGTTTGGGCGCTGCATGCTGATTTTACAGCGGACCTTTTAAAATAAACAGTGTAAATTTTATGTTTGGTTGACTGCATTTTAGTTTTATGATGAATAGTTGAAATGTCAGGCAATGGTAGAACTAATGTTGTTTGTGTGTGCATGAGGCACCTGTGCGATCAGATGGATTTAATCAAAGACATTCAACTCAAGTTTATTTGTTATAGCGCTTTCACGAATACAAATGTTTTTTTTCTTTTTTGAAAAAAGCAACTTAAAGGGAAAACAATTAAGTTTTCTACAATATCTTTAGTGGTCTTAGCTATCGTGGGACTGGCACGTTTAATGTACATATGGCCGAAAATGTACGGAAAAAATTCAATTAAAGGTGACGTTATTCAAACAGACGATGAAAAAGACAAAGAAAAAAATAAATTCAAATGCATAAGATGTCACAAAAAACGGCGTAGCCTATATGTGTTTCACATGGTGTTCCCTTGTTCATTCTTTTATTTAATATTTATTTATAACCTATATATATTTTCCCTTTTGGTTAAGCTGCTAATTATAGTTAGGCCTATATTTATTTTGTGTGATCCTTTTTATTTTATTCCTTTTATATCTTTTCTTGTTTTTTTCTCCTTTAACAGAAGTTGCAGGGAAGGAGGGGGAGCATGATGACGACGATTGAATTCCTCATGGTCTGTTTATGCTTGCTGCTATTCCACGCATTATGTAAAGCTTAAGTCTGATAACCCCCAATTAAAGAGACCCATTTTTTTTCATTTAATGATTAACGATCGTACAAGAGCTTTCATTTGACGGTCAAGAAAATAAAAATAAACAAAAAAAAAGGCTTCATCTCGAATTTATCCACCATATTTTACTACGCGCGCGCAAGTTTAAGGTAGCTATTGATCGTTAGGCACCGCCTCACGTCCCATATTGATTAAAATTTCAAGTTGGCGTTTTGAAACGACCTTACGCCCAAATTTCTCTTGTACGTTCGTTTCGTAAATGAGGCCCAATGTGAACATAAACATGAATGTGGGAAAATCTAGCCAGCCACTATTAAAAAAAAAAAAAAAAATCAAAAAAAAAAATCAATAAAAAACTCTTTCATTTCCAGGTAAATTGAAAGTCATGCCAGTAAGACCTGAGGGAAATGAGAGAAGGTGAACCGTACTGCCCACATACTGTGGCAAACACAACTCCCCCATTAACATTTGACCACTTTATGTCCTCCAGAACAGAAACAGAGGTGCACTGCAAGAAATACATGTCATTCACAATAATTCACTTTCACAATTCTTAATGGCCCTGTCACAAAGGAAGAGGAATGGAGAACATTTTGATTATGACAAACCATAATTCAGATCTGTCAGAGTCCCCTGGATAATTGAGAATGACAGATCTGAGGAAATTCCATTTAGAATTTAATGCAATTATATGCATAAACACAATGCATATTTTTTATACAGCTTCTGAACCCTTTTAAAAAATGTATTTATGAAATGTATAGTAATGATAACATTTTAATTTAATTATTCAATTTAAAATTAGAATAAAAATGGTAGTGAATTAAACTTTAAAAATAAATAAACTTTATAAATAATGTTATATGAAATTTTGGAAATAATATGCTTTTATATCAATAAAGGCATATTATTGTAATGTATGTAACCCTTGTTCCCTGAAGGAGGGAATGGAGACGTCATGTCGTATCCGACGAATTGGGATCTCGCTTCGAGAGACCAATCTACTTCGAGTGTAACTAAACGAGCCAATGCACATTGGCATGCAATTATTGCATCCAGCTGCTGCTGATCACAGTGTGAGCATAAAAAGGCAGCCGGTGCAATGCTTACCAGCTTTTCGCTGAGGGCCGAGCTGGTGACCAGCGCTCGCGTTGGCTCCCGGGCTCGCAACAAGAAGCGGTGGCTCACCGGGGCTCGCAGCAGGAAGGCCAGTCACCGTTGTCGTAGCACTACCCACTCAGTGAGATTGGATAACACTGGGAAAACATACCCGTTCCACTTGGAACAGGGATGCTGCGGAAGCCCCATCCTTCCCGAAGGAGGTTTCGGAAGCAAATACACATATGGACGTCCCTTAGGTGCATATGGAAGAATGGATTTGATTGTAACCCTCTTGGAATGGCAGTAGTCTGCCGGGGAAACACGGGCTCTGTGGCTATACCGTGGACTTTACACATATTGGATCCGCTTAGGTCTCTATATATGGAACCCAGCCCTCTACCAGTTTTCAAGGATTCAGCGAGAGAGGGCCTGGCGCCGGATGTTCCGCCTTGTCTGGCTAACGAGGGGACGGAGGAGCTTGACAGGGCCTACAGTATGGACACTCTGGAGCAGTTTTAGCAAGCCGACACTAACCTCTACACAGGGCCTCTCAGTGCCTCTACCCATTTGAGGTGAGAACAAAGGAAGATACTGGCTCCACACGAAGGCTATAGAATCTAGCGAACGTGTTGGGGGTCGCCCAACCTGCAGCTCTACAAATATCTGCCAGCGAGACACCACGAGTCAGCGCCCAGGAGGATGCAACACCTCAAGTAGAGTGAGCTTGCAACCTGAGCGGGCAGGGCACACCTTATGCCTGATAAGCCAAGGTGATGCATCCACAATCCAGTGGGCCATCCTCTGCTTAGAGATGAGCATCCCCCTCCGGCCGGCCTCCGTAACAGACAAAGAGCTGGTCTGAGGTCCTAAAGCTTTGTGTCCGTCTACGTAGCATCCTCAGCTCGTACTGGACGAGCAAAGCTAGGCGGTTCTGCCTCCTCTGGGGCAGCGCTTGCAGGCTCACCCCACCTTACCCGAAGGGAGTAGTGGGAAACCTTGGGCCAGAGCCGGCTGGGTGCTCAGGATTCCCTGGAGATCAGCCGCCCACAGTCTAATGCCTCGAATCGCCGACCGAAATGCGTGCAGGGCCCCTACCCTTGATTTAGGCCATTGCATATGAAATAACACTTTAAGCTCGACTGACTGCAAGGCTCAAAATAGGGCCCTGCGTTAGTGTTTTAAGCACTGAGAACAGTCCCAAGAGGTAGGAGGGGGCTGAGGATTTAATCTTCGTCTGCCCCCATAAGTACCTGAATGACCAGTTCCATGCTTACTTTACTGTACTCCCCTTCCACAGGGTCATGGTTAGCAGTAATCGCAGCGCTAAACTTTAAGGGTGGAGGGAGCCAGCCTTCGCTCCAACCCATCCTGCAAGAAAGAAAGCACGACTCCGATCGGGCATCAACGGGGGTCTTCCCGGCGGGAAGAGCACCAATCGATGAACAGGTTTCCACTTCAAAGTTAAGCTCCTCATAGGACGGTGCCTCCGGCCGAGGTGATGGTGTCAACTACCTCTTGGGGTAGTTCACCTAGAACCTCCGCGTCCCATCCATGGACCAGACATAAGTTTCCAGAGCTCTGGATGCGGGTTCCACAGGGTGCCCCGTCTCTGAGACAGTAGAACCTTCCTCAGAGGAATCTGCCAGGGAGGCGCTGTCACAAGGAGCATTAGTTCCGTGAACCAGGTCCAGGTAGGCCAATAGGGCACCACCAGCAGGACCTGCTCCTCGTCCACCCTGACCTTGCACAGCGTCTGTGTGAGAAGGCTTACTGGGGGAAACGCATACTTGCGCAGGCCCCGCGGCCAGATGTGTGCCAGTGCGTCCGTGCCGAGTGTTGCCTCGGTCAGGGCGAAGAACTGGCAGTGAGATGTTTCTGGAGAGGCAAATAGGTCTACCTGAGCGGCTCCGAAACGCCCCCAAACCAGCTGGACCGTCTGGGGATGTAGTCTCCCCACGCATCTCGATGCTCGAGACAGCTCGTCGGCCATATGGTTGAGCAGGCCTGGAATGTGAATGGCAGGAAGTGACCTCAGAACCTTCCGACTCCAAAGGAGGAGGTGGCGGGCGAGTTGCGACATGCGACGGGAGCGCAGACCACCTTCTCGGTTGATGTACGCAACGGTCGCTGTGTTGTCCGTTCGGACCAGCATGTGCTTGCCCCGTAAGCGCCCTTTGAGACGGTTCAAGACAAGGCACACTGCTAACAACTCTATGCAATTGATATGCCAGTGCAGATGGGGGCCCGTCCCCTCAAAACCACTGCGTGCCCATGTATGTGCCGCCACCCCCCCCCCCCCGGCCAGTGGTGAGGCATCCGTGTAACCCACAGCATGCCCTGGAGACCTATTTAGGGGCACTCCTGCCCGAAGGAACGCAGATCTGACCACGGGGTGAAGGTTTGGCGACAGCCGTGTAACTTGGACTTGGAACACCCACCTCGGGACTCGGCCTGAAGCCAGTGCTGAAGCAGTCTCATTGCAATTCCCTAGCGGTGAAGTGCTGCTGCATCTGCCATATGCCCCAGGAGCCTCTGAAATACTTTTAGTGGGACCGCTGTCCTGCCCTTGAACGAATTCAAGCAGTTCTTATATGTTCAAGTTCTCATAGTTCTCATAGTTCAAGCAGTCTCATATGCAATAGCCCTAGCGGTGTAAGTGCCACTGCAGCTGCCATATGCTCCAGGAGCCTCTAAAATAGTTTCAGTGAGATTGCTGTCCTGCCCTTGAATGAATTCAAGCAATTCAGCACTGACCGTGCACGTTCCTCTGTGAGGCGTGCAGTCTGTTCAACCGAATCCAACTCCATACTGAGAAAAGAGATCCTCTGCATCGGGGACAGTTTGCTCTTTTCCCAGTTGACCCGAAGACCCAACAGGCTGAGGTGCCGAAGCACCAGGTCCCTGTGCTCGAACAACTGATCTCGAGACTGTGCTAGTATGATCCAGTCGTCGAGATAGTTGAGGATGCGAACATCCTGCTCTCTGCGGGGAACAAGAGTCCCCTCCGCGACTTTCGTGAAGACACACGGAGACAGGGACAGCCCGCAGGGCAGGACCTTGTACTGGTATGCCCGTCCTTTGAACGCAAACCGCAGGAATGGCCTGTGGCGCTGAAGGATCGAAACATGAAAGTACGCGTCCTTCAGGTCGATCGCTGCAAACCAATCTCGAACTGCCCACTGCTGCCGGCTGGTGAAGGAGGAGGATGAGTGATGAGGATGAGTACCTGTTGGGCCATCCGCGACTCTCCGTGCCCTCCTGGAACCCAGAGATATCCCTCTCTGGGTCACCCGTTCCGGGGCCTCTTGCTCTTTCGCACACCGCCAAGTTTGACGGGGGCCTGGACAGGTGGGGTGGCCTGCTACACGGTTCGGACGCAGGGGGCCGCCCTCGGCGATGAGCAGGCTGGGACACTGCGGCCAGCGGATGGGTGGAGGCAGCAGCTGCCAGGGTGTGACAAACCACCTCAGTGTGCTTCTGTGCAGCCAAGAGCTGCTGGGCCAAGCTCTCGACCGCGTCTGGGACACAGAGGCATTAAGGAACTGAACTTTGTTGGCGTCCCTTCATATCACCAACACAACCAAATGGTCAGTAGGGATTCAGAGCTCTTTCAGAACTTCCAGGTCATGACCACCCTCGTGCAGGTCCCTCATTGCCTTGGCCTGATGAACCTGCAGTAACGCTGTAGCGTGTAAGGCGGAGGCAGCTTCTCTACAGGCTGTATAAGCATCGCTGGCCAGTCGAGTACCTACAGACCCGGGATGGGAGGCACGGTTCTCCCTGCCGGTTTGAGGCGGTATTAGGACACAGCTGCATCTCAACCGACCGCTCCACCGGGGGACCCTTGTATACCCGCTACCCTCTACGTCGAGTGTGGTGAGGGAGGAGGAACCAGCAGCTCGGTTTCTGCAAGACACGTGAGGCAGCGACCGAGACCATCACCCGGCACCAGGTAACGCCCAATCCAGAAATGCACGGGTGAAACGGCATCTTTAAAAAGACGATCCGCCGTGTTTACAAAGATGCACCCACTTATTGTACTCTTTTAGAGAAATTGCTCTACAGGGAATGCTCTTGTGTGCGATTCGCACAGGGGAATGGCCGCTTGCAGCACAACAGGCAGCAGTAGTGCAGCTTCGTGGTCAGCGCTGATTCCAAGTCGTCGGTCATGACTTGACCTCGTGTTTGGGGTAACGCCCTTACAAGTAATGCAAGTTATGTAATCTGATTACTTTTTTTCAAGTAACTAGTAATGCATTACTTTTTAATTTTACAAGAAAATATCTGTTACTTTTTCAAATAAGTAATGCCAGTTACTTTGTTTTCCATTTATTGACTGACAAGTCTCCTGTCCCCATAGTGGGAGAAATCGGAAGTACAGAGGAGTTGTGTGCGCTGTGTGAACATGGTGATACTGTAGTTCTAGACAAATTAATTGTGAATTAATTCATCCCTCTCACAAAACAGATTTAGTATTCATCAAAATGAATTAAAAAAACTCAGAATATGACGCAAACCTGCAAAAATTAAATATGTTAAATAACACAAATATATCCAATCCCATTTTATTAACCAATGTCTTTGCCGCTGACCTTTGATGATCCAATTCAACCTTACTAATAAGCAAAAATGACTTTAGATAAACTAACAATTGTGCTTTGTTTTTTTATTGCTGAAGAGTGTTTCTTCTGCGTTCTACTGTACAGACGTTAATTTACTTTTGCTTCAGCCTGTGGTTTATTCATTACACTTTTTGGTGTGAAGGGCTTTTATATTTGCTATAAATAGAACTTCTTATATTAAAAACAATCAAGCCCTGCTTATATTTAAAAAGTAACGCGAAAGTAACGCAAAAGTAATATAACGCATTACTTTCCATAAAAAGTAACTAAGTAACATAATTAGTTACTTTTTTAGGGAGTAACGCAATATTGTAATGCATTACTTTTAAAAGTAACTTTCCCCAACACTGGTAGTGACCGACTGAAAGGGAACTAACTAATGCTTTATGCTAACAAAACACTGTCCTAAAACACTGAACTGAATATATATATATTATATATATATTATAAGAGGAGAGATAGAGGAGAGAGAGATACCAAAGGACATCAGTTAACAGTCCTGTAAGCCTCAGTGATAAATATGACCTGGTATTTCAGTCTTGGTTTCACTGCATTTGAGAAGTTTTTTCTAAGGCCGTGCTAGGCTATTCTGGGCCGAAAAGGAAGGAAGACTGAAGGACAGATGCAGTGTTTAATTTCTTTTCGCAGCAGTGGGCAGACATATCAGAGACAACAGGGGAACAATGGTTCAGCAGCACACTCCTAAAAACACACTACCCTGTACCTCCAATGCATGTTTCCATTTTTAAACACACACGAACTTTGGGTACAGGATGAATTACCCTGGCATGCTAATGCCAGTCTCACTATGCTATTTTCTCACATTTTGATCCACGGTAAAATCCTTGTTTATGGTACATTTTTAATGCACATGTAATTAAAACTGTATATATGGATAGTTTTCTATATATATACTGTATATATATACATAAAATTAGAATTTGAAATGAGGATGAGTACATGGTGACAGGTGAAAGAATTTGGGTGAACTACTTCTTTGAAACTGAACTTGTGAATTTCCCTCAATCATAACATGCAATCTGAGGTTGAATCACCACAGCAGCAACAGAAAACAGATAAGAGTGATCTGTATTCACCTCTGCAGTTACATAATGTGGGACACATTAGAACACACATTAGAAAGTAAGACTTCGTCAGGAAATAATGAAAGAAGAGAAGCTACAGGATATGCCTTAGAACGTGTTGACATTAAACCTGCATGCAACCAACAGTTGTAGTGGAAAAAAATGTGTTATGGCTGTAAGTGGTTTCACACCTGTCAAATGTATTTTATTAACTTTGCATGCACACTTAAAGGCCACACTTCAAGGTTAGATCCTGCGATTCTGTTTATGATAGATCATTAATGTACAATTTTATATCAAATTATAAATAGTAATTAACCCTATGATTAAGACTTTCTTTCTTTATTACTTTTCTTTCCTTTTCATGGATATATTTAATCTCAAATTCACATTACTGATCTCAGTTATCTCAATGTCAATTTTCATACTATATACTCTATTAAGTTACCATATGTATTCATTTTTACTATTTTACTACAGTAAAAACTAGTTACAAAAATCAAACCAGCATATATTAATATAAATTATGTTGTAAACAGTTATAAATAAAAGTTGTAAATAAAACTACAATGATTGAAGTACATTTTACAAGACAGAATATTATTAAAATGTTTGTACTTCAAAATTTCATGTTTAACTCATTGTGTTAATTTCAGGTTTTTGCTGTAATTGTAAGCAACTCCTGAGACAAATTCTCTTAGTTTTTATGTATATATTTATATATTATTATTTTCCCAGTATGAAAATCTGTCAGGATAAATAGAATTTGTGCAGCACTATCAATAGACCGTATTCCCAAGTGATTGCTCAGGTTCAGTTTAGTTATTTCCAGAGGAAAACCTGATCAGTTTATTTTATAAATGGTTTGTGTCTGCAATTTCAAAAGTTGTGACATAAATAAATAGAGAGCTTAATGGAGTCTGTAGAAAGTAAAGATCAGTAGGTCACTGTCCATCTGCTGGACTCTTCCTGTGCTGTCTGATTCAGACATTAAATGGGAGAGCGGTGCTGACGGATGACACCACAAGAAAAACACAGAGGTGGAAAGAGGTGGAGGCAGAAAATAAAGACTGACAGAGTGGTGTAAAGGGAGATGTGTGACAAGGTGGTGTAAAGGGAGATGTGTGACAACAGCTGATGCATATACACTTTTACATTGATAAACAGACCGTTTAAAAAAGTCTGCATTTTTTGTAACAAAGAATCCAGGGTGGAAAAAGTGTTTTCAACATTGATAATAATAAGAAATGTTTCTTAACCACCAAATCAGCATATTAAAATAAAATAGAAAGGAGGTTACTTTAAATTATAATATTTCACAATATTACTATTTTACTGTATTTTTGATCAAATAAATGCTGCTTTGGTGAGCATTAGGGAATTCTTTCAAAAAATTAAGAAAATGTAAAAATCCTACCTACCCAAACTTTTAAACAACAGTGTGCAAGAATGTGTATTTTTGTGGCAGGACAGCAAAGTGACAGAAAAGCTGTACCTGGGAAATAATACTTCACCCATAAATGAAAATGTTATCATTTTATCATCTTCATGTCATTCCAAACGCATATGTCTTTATTTCTTCTATGGAAGACAAAGAGGGCTATTTCACATAAGGTCCTAGCTGCTTTTTTCATAGAATGAAAGCAAATGAGGAATGAATATGAGCTCCAAAAAGAATAACCATATAAGAATGACAATAGTGATCCATATAACTCTTAATATGGTGCAGAAAATCTTCCGCTTTGCTGTAGTTCTCAAATCTCATTTGCATTCATATTTGCATGCATCATGCCAAGTCACCTTTATTTATATAGCGCTTTATACAATACAGACTCTCAAAGCAGCTTTACAGTGTTAAACAGGAAAAATGTGTGCTGATAATGCAAAAGGACAATAGAAAACAGTCAACAGTCAATTTTTCAATTGAATTTGGTTCATGGTTGATTCAGTAATGTCATCATGCAGCTCAATTCTGTTCTCTTCAAATATTGCTTGTGCAATCAAGTCAACAATATTGCCAGAAATTGTGTCCCCAACTAAGCAAGCCAAAGGCGATAGTGGCAAGTAACCAAAACTCCATCCGTGACAGAAAAGGAAGAAAAAAACCCTGGCAGAAACCAGGCTCAGTTGGGGGCCTGTTCTCCTCTGGCCAGATGAAACCAGCATGGTGTGGTTTAATTCCAGGCTGAAACGCAAGCAAGATTGAGCAGAGGACTCATCTGCTTCTCGTGTTCTTGTGCCGATGGAGTTTAAGAGAAAAGGCCAATGATAATTGGTGAGTGGGAATGGTACGCAAAGGCGATGGCATCCACTATCCAGGGGGCTAACCTCTGCTTGGAGACAGCCTTCCCCTTCTGCTGGCCTCCGTAGCAGACAAAGAGCTGCTCTGAGCTTCTGAAGTTACGGGTGCAGTCCACATATACGAGCAGAGTGCAGATGGGACACAACAACGCCAAGGCCGGATTTGGCTCACCACTTGGTCCCAGAAGGGAGTAGTTGGAACCTTAGGCACATATCCAGGCTGGGGTCTCATGACAATGTGAGAACAGGCCAGCCCGAACACTAGGCATCTTTCACTGACCAAAGATGCTTGCAGGTCCCCAACCCTCTTGATGGAAGTGAGCGCTGTCAGGAGCGCTGTCTTAAGAGACAGGATCTTAAGCTCAACTGATTAAAGCGGCTCAAAGGGATCCCTCTGAAGTCCAGCCAGGACAAGAGAGAGATCACAAGGGGGCACGAGGGATGGCCTAAGTGGGTTCAACCACCTAGCACCCCTCAGGAGCCTTATACGCATGTCAAAGGCTTCCAGGGACCCGCCATCCACTCATCCTGAGTGCTGCGATAGCGACTACATACATTTTCCAACCTTTCTTGCCGAAAGAAAGCCGCTCCCGATCGGAGCATCCCCCCCCCCCCTTTTTTTTTTTGTTCCTCTTGGGTCTTCTTGGCAAGAAGAACACCAGTCAGCGAACAGACTCTTCAAGGCATAAGCTCGCCTGGTAGAGGGACATCTGGCTTGATTGATAGTGTCAACCCCCACCGGAGGCAGATCACTTAAGTCTGTCGCGTCCCATCCAGGAACAACACATGGAGGTTCCAGAGGTCTGGACGTGGGTGCCATATGGTGCCCAGCCCCTGTGAAAGGAGGTCCTACCTCAGGGGGATGCGCCAGGGAGGGACTGTCACGAGGAGCATGAGTTCCGAAAACCAGGTCCGGGTGGGCCAGTAAGGCGCAACCAACAGGAGAGCTCATGGGGAAAACGCATTTTGCGTAGATCCTGAAATCTGATCTCTTCCGGAAAACGCCGCAGGGATAAAAGCACTGCCAGCAACTCCAGGCAGTTGATGTGCCAAAGCAGTCAAGGCCCTGTCCAAGGCCCCAGCCTGTCCTGGAGGCATCTGTTGTGACAACAACATGCGGGGAGCCTTGTTCTGAGGGCACTACTGCCCGTAGAAAGACAATGTCTGACCAGGGGCTGAAAGTACAATGGCACATAGACGTGATAGTCACACGATGTGTGCCACGGCGCCTCATGGCCTCATATGGAGTAATCAAAGCGGTGTGACTGTGGCTGCAGATGCCATATGCCCCAGGAGCCTCTGAAAATGTTTTAGTGGTACCCCTGTTCTGCCTCTGAAGGAACTCCCAGTTCGCACGATTGGGCGTGTTTGTTGGTGAGACCGAGTCTAACTCCATACCAAGAAAAGAGATTCTCTGAACGGGGGAGTGCTTGCTTTTTTCCCAGTTGACCCAAAGCCCCAACCGGCTGAAATGCCGGAGCACCAGCAGACCTGCCAATGTTGGAACAAATTTTTGAGTACCATCAGTGCAGAGGTGGGTATTAATACAGTACATTTACTGAGGTACATTTTTGGAAAATGTGTACTTTTAAGAGTTGACTTAAAGATGAATACTTTTACTTTAACTCGAGTACATTTCTATAAAAAAAAACAGTACTACACTAGGCAATATTCCTCTCGTTACTTAACCCTCTAGGGTCTGAGGGGGTTTTGGAGCCCTGGAGAAATTTTGACATGCCCTCTGTAACATGGGAGTCGTAACATCGGAGTTGTGGATCCAAATGCTAGCTTTATTAAAAGAGCGGGGTCAAACTGGCAGGGTAAATCACCAGCAAACAATAACATCCAAGAATAATCCAAGAGAGTAACAAACAGGCGCAAGGTCAGGGCAGGCAGCAAACAATCAAAAAACAAGGAAACCTCCCCGATCGAAAACAGTAAGGCAGGCAAGGAAACAAGGGAACACAGACACATGGGAAAAACGATACAGGCTTACAATCATCAGCGGTGTGAGAGTGTGTGAGTGCCATTCTTATGGTGTGTGACTGATGAGGTGATGAGAGACAGGTGACTACAATTGGTGAGTGCTGATGAGTCCGGGCAAAGGATTATGGGAAAAGTAGTCTGGGGTAGAGTGGCAAGAGTCAGGGGTGAACTCTACCAGAGGACACTCCAGCTGGAGATCGTGACAGAGAACCACCACAGCAGAGCAGATGGGATCGAAGACTCCCACGGCGGAGCAGATGACCACCACAGCAGAG
>JADLZN010001281.1:27502-104655 GCA_018155175.1 Sinocyclocheilus anophthalmus
ATTTCTGTCAGGACCACTATCGTCAATATAATTTACGATTAGCATACATTTTAGGTTGGGGGAATGGTTCTGTTCTGGGCAAACACTCCCTGCCCATCCACGCAGCCTAGCATGGATAGGAGCAGGGAGAGCAGAATACCCCCCAAAACAACCATATGCTGAACCCCCCAACCAAAATGCTGATAGCAATAACTGAATGCCTTACGGAAGGCGGCGGCGAAGGGGTGCTTTTCTGCTATGAGCAGGTAGGAAGAGCAGCTTGCCCCTTCGGGAAGACAGTGGCAGCGAAGGGGTGCCCTTCTTTATAATCAGCTAAGAAGAGCTGCAAGCCCCTTTTTAAAGCAACCTGAAATTAAGATGCAGAATCCACTAGATTGCAGCCTAGTTGCCAGTTGTAGCAAACACTGCATACTGCAGCCGTAGAGCAAGCAATGACAGGTTTAGAGATCGCAGATTCTGCCTAGCCTAAGCTTAGCATCCATAACACAGCATATAGCTCAATAATTCAAGTCATGTTTATACAGGTTGTCGCCTCCCATGATATTAGCGTTCACTGACATTAGTGTCCTCTATCTGATAACCCACATTAGTGTAGTAGACAATCCTTACCAATACTCTCGAAGCTTATGCAACAGTGTGTAGCTTGCTTAAGCACGACATGCTGCAGTAGTCAGACCTAAAGAAAATAGCATTACCAATAACCAGATGACCCATAGCAGCAAGCATATCTCAAGATAACTGATGGCCTTAAACAATAGCTTAACATAAGCTTCTTGCAAGTTTACCTGGATCCCAGCACTGCAGAAACCCCTGATAGCCTAAAGGCTGATTTATACTCGATGCATCCGCAAGTTCGCTTAGGTGCAAGTGGCAAATATGACGTCATCGCGGTGTTGGCAGAAGTTTGCTTTGAGTGCACGCAACATCGTTTCGCGTGGAGGTGTGCACAACTGTGACAAGTGGGGGCGGGGCAGAGAGCCGTGGGAACGGAGCGAGGCCGGTGGAGTAATTGATAATGAGCGACACCTGCACCACTCACCGTTCTCGAGTCTCACGGAGGAGCTCCGGAAGTTTAAAAGGGAGGAGTGATGACCGTGTTGGACGAGAGAGGACCAGGCCTGGAGTTTATTTTGTGTTTTGGTTTTGTTTGTGCGTGACAGTCGTCCGCGAGATTTTGTGTATGTTTATTTTATTAAAGTTTTGTTGAAGTGTTCGCCGGTTCCCGCCTCCTTCTTCCCGACTTACGAACGTTGTTACAACGACATTTTTGTAACTTTCAGTAGTTCCCGAAGAAGCACAAGTTCAAAGCGACTCTAGTTGAACATGCACGTCTGTGCTGGCATTTGTGTGAAACAGAAGCAGTTGATGTTAAGTTCAAACTCCACCAGGTGCACTTTAAACGCTTAGAGGGAAAACAATGTAGAGTTTTTTTTTTTTTTCATAGTTTGTCGAAGGCTTTTAAATTGAAGTACGTTTTATTTTTATTGTATAAAAATAGAAATAGAATTCATTTAGATACTATTTATACACAATTTGCTTAAAGTTGTCTTGGTTTTGTTGCGAAATAAACACAAGTTTAAAATTATTTTAATCAGTTTGTACATAAAAAATTACTAATTCATCAACTCATTAATTACACGAGAAATCTTGTACCGGCAAATGACTTCTTCTCACCGGTGATTCTCGATGGTATTAGAGGACAATTACTCTTCGTCGCCCCCTGTTGTTTCAAAGAATAGTACAACGGCGAACGCGACTAATATAAGCCTTGTCCGTTTGGGAAGGTGCGATACTAGACACCAGCTAAGCCTTAACAAGCAAGCAATCCCAATACCCTGATAGCTTTAAGCAAAGACCTTCTGAAATGCATAGAGTGGGGCAGCATGCCCTTACAGAAGAATAGAAGTAGTGAAGCGAAGGGGTGCTCTTTTATAAAAGCTAAAAAGAGCAGCATGCCCCTTTAAAGCAGTACGGCATATGGTCAATACTCGAATTTAAGCAACAGCATTTGCCCTTGTCCAGATAATGTTTAGCATTGATACAACTTTAGAAGCAAATTTACGATCTGCGCATTAAGTATCAAGCACATTACCGATACACTAGTTAGCTTGAGCAACAACATATCACTGACTTAAACACAGCATGTTGGAAATAGTCAGATAAGTTTAATGAAAGCAATAATGAGCCTGAAGCAGCAAGCCTGTTTCATATCGGCAGCCTTGACAACATATTAAAACATGGCTCGCTGGTAAATGTAACTGGTAATGTTACCAGTGTGACAATACGATAGCATGCCTAGCAAACATAACTGAACAACTAGCCTTAGACAATGAGCAATATCTGAAGCATGTTCGCCAACATAGCATTAGGCAATAAAATGAAAGAAATTTTGCTTAGCTTCGTGAAGACATTCAGATATGAATAAAGGTGAAATGGCCAGTTGTTGCGTGGATGCTTTAACCCTTCTTGAATATCTTGCTTCTTCCAGCGGGGAAGCAGATCTCGTGTAAAGTTGTTGGTGCAGTCGTATTAGCACAACTTCGGCGATGAATTGCGGCCAAAGTGTCTATATCAACTGCGAGGAGCCATGCTCTCTCAGATCACTTCAGTCTATCGGCTTGACAAACAACATGGCGAATTCGCTTAAGTTCCCAACTTGAATCTGGTGAGATACTCTGTGGGAATCCTGTCGAAAATCCAGATCAAACGCTTCCTATGGAGTTGGAATTCGCCATCTGATTAGTTCCTGAGCAAAGCGATAGCTGCTGAATAATGACTGAAGGGACCTTATGAAGGGAATTATGATTGATGTCGTGATCCTATAGGTAGACGTGGATCAGCTGAGTGTCAGCTGATGCGAGCTTGACTAACATGGCCTGCCAGAACTATCGCTACGCTCCATTTGTGTCGTTAATTATCCTAGTTTGCCTGTGTATTGATCTGCCTGTGTTTTCAGTTCTCACTGTTGGTTGTCATTAACGCACATTTTAAGTTTTGGTTAAGGGTTTTGTTATTTTAATAAAGTTTGCTGTTATATATGCTGTTATATTCTTCATCCTCATCCTGTGCTCTGCCTACACCATGCTTTGACTATGTGACAGAACAACCGACCTAAGATGGATTATGCAGCAAGGTTTGCCGCTTTAGCCCAGGAAGGGCTTCCTTTACTGGACTATTCACTTAGTTTCAGTCAGCTCGCCATACAGATGGCACTAGATGATGAGACTTTAAAGTCTCTCTTTTGGATCGGGGCCAACTACTACCACCCAGTAGACCTCCCAGACTCCAAAGGACTTAGCTGGAGGGAGGCCATCATCAGGTGTCTGGAGAGTGTCTACCACAGCCTGACCCAGAGCCCAGTCTGTCACCACCCAGTTCGACGGAGACAATGCCAGAGCCCACCGCAAACTGGATGCTTCTCCTGCCGCGACCGGTGAGCCTGTACCTGAGTAAATGAGAAGAACGCACACCATCGCCCTGGAGCCGAAGCACCATGGAGAGTCTGACCAGGGGTGTGAGCTGGCATCACCGTCCATTGCTCTTTGTGGAGTTTGAGGGTATGGAAGCAAGCCCCATCTACCTTTCCGCCACTGAGAGTGCGTACCGGTTGAACTTACTGGACAGTGCTTTTGAGTATGGAGAGATGAATTCTGTGTGTCCTTTCATCATGCCAGAATGAGTTTCATTGTCTTCAGTCCTTTTAAGTTCAGTCGCTGTGGCTCCATCATGGCCACCCAGGTCACCGGCATCCCATAGCTACCTCGGCCATTCGTCTGCTCTCTGGTCTTTGGCTGCCTTTGCTGCCGGTTGTCCCCCTAGTGTCGTCAGCTGGGACTCCGACATGTCTCCTCCCTCCATCAACTCCGGTTACTTGGCTCCTGCCATCATCCCAACCATGGCTTCTCCCTCCATCAATGCCGCGTTGATCTTGTCTGCTTGTTCTCACCATCCCTACGCCACATCTCCTCGTCCACCTCCAAAGCCACCACAATCCTTCCCTAATCTCTTCTGTTACAGCGCAAGGTTGCTCCTTCCGAGAGGGGTGTTATGTAACACTTAATCAGTTATTTTTGTTTGTTTTACTTTCAAGGTCTTTTCAGTCTCATTTGTTCTAGTTTCCCGCCTGAGTTTGTCACTATGGTTACTGATATGATTAGTCATTCTCTCCAGCTGTGTCATTAAATATCCTAGTTTGCCTGTATATTTATCTGCTTGTTTTCAGTTCTCACGGTCAGTTGTCGTTAACACATGTTTTAAGTCCGGTTTTTGGGTTTTTGTTATTTTAATAAATTTTTCAGTATATTCTTCATCCTAATACTGTTCTCTGCCTACACCACACTAAGACTATGTGACAACTGTCACTTTTTATCAATTTAATGCATCTTTCCTGAATAAAATTAATTTCTATTAATTTCTTTAAAAAAAAAAAAATCTTACCGCTCAAAAATTTGAGTTCAGTAAGAGATGTATAATGTATATATAAGGAATAATGTAATGTACAGCCACTAATGTAATGTACAGCCTCATGTTGTTGTCCTGATCACATTGTCAGGCTTTATTTTGCCATAACAACTGTCTGCCCCCCAATTTCACCCAAAACAGAATATGCTTCATAAAGTGATCTAACAAAAATATATAAAATATGCTGTAAAAGGTAAAACACATTCAGCATGTGTTTTGCATTCTGTCAGTCAATAAAATGGTTTCTTTCAAAATCTGAGAAAGACAAAGTAGATCATTGCATGATTTTATTAAGTTGTAGGCAGCCGTTATTTCTGCATGGTGAAAATATCATCTTATTTAAAAAGCCTTTACAAATTCCTCAATTTCCCTGCAACAGCTTTCATTTGCACATTATATATTCCACCTAGCAGTAATTAAAAGGAGATACACTTTCTCTATAACCTTCTTAACCAAAAAAAAAGAAAAAAAAAACAGCATGTGTGGCAAGATTGGTAAATGGAGATGTGTTTATACAGTTGTAGTTACATGAGTACTCAATAGTGAAAACAAACAGAAGAGAGAAACATTTCACACAAAACATTTCATAATTTTCACACAAAAAACTAAATTTTTTTACTATAATTTGCATAAACTAAATCTAGCCTTTTTAGAAGTGTCATGGAGCTGCCCTCTGTTTCCCGATTCCCTATCTTTAACCCCCTTTTTGATAAAGACACGGACACATAATTGGTTTTTAAGGAAAAACTCTATTTACCTTGATGTGGCAGCGAGGTGGAGTGCTGTTGGCCATGCAAACACATACACAACCATGTATACACAATTAGGGTGTTTTCACACCTGAGCATTTGTTTCGGAACCTGGTGCGTTTTCTCCCTTGGTTCGGTTCATTTAGGCATATGTGAACACGGAAATCGCGCTCGGATTCGCACCAAAACAATCGCTCCGAGACAGACTGAACGAGGAGGTCTCGGCCCGATTGCATAGAACGCTGGAGCGGTTTGCTACAAGTGTGAAAGCAATCCGACCCAACAGACCAATGAACCAGGCTGGATCAGAATGTATGATGGGTAATTATAAAGTTGCGTGAAGCAGTAGTGATTGTATTGCTAATGGCTCCCAAAATGAACCGTGGGCTAACTTGGAGCAGGGCAGAATTGAAATGTTTAATTGAAATAAACAGCTCTCCAAAACACACAAAAACACAGAAATAATTAAGTGTTTAGCGAGCGCTGTCATATGACGTTGCTAAAAAATAACATTATTTTGTGTATTTGGTGTAATGAAATGTGTTTATGCGGTTTAAGGTTCAAAAAAAACAATTTTTTTTCCCCCACATACTGTACATTATTGTTTCTCCTCATTGCCCCGCCTTTCTGAAACGCACCGATTTTTACAAAGCTCATCGTTCTGAAAAGCGAGGTGTGCTCTGATTGGCCAGCTATCCAGTGCATTGTGATTAACTGAATACCTCAAGCGTGTGACGGAAATGTTACGCCCCTTACGATACTGTGATGTCGTGTCCCAGTGCGACAAGACAAAAACAATAATACCCATTATAAACGAGGCATTTGTTGCATTCAGTGGAGACATAATTACTGATTATTTTGCGTTGCATCGCGCCGCGTAAACATATAATCATGTCTGCATTTGTGATCGGAGTAACGACAAAAAAGTGCTACTCTACACTGCTCAAAACTCGCATTTGAATCATCAGTGGCAAATTCTTTAAATATGAAAACATACTTACAGGCTGTGAGTCAGAACATACGGCATTGTAGGCTACTCTCCCAGGTTCAAGAAACAGTCCTCCGTAAAATGTGCTGCACACATCTGAATATTTGGGTTGAACTGTTCTGGAACAGTGTTGTAAATACAACTTAACCACTGATTTCTAGTGTGTCCTCTTTTGGAAAGCCAAACAAAGTAGTTTCACTTCCACAACGAAACACACAGAGCCTTCACGACATGGCGGCAGCAACAATACTACAGTGAGAATCAAAGTTTCACCTTCTTTCTTTACTTGAACATTTAGGCGGCGTTATGCAAATCTTCCAACACAGTGACATAGACATGGGGGCGTGTTTAAACGAGGTGTTTTAGGAGGGTGTGGACGGGTCTTAACTTTTATAAAGAATATCTCTTTGGGTTTGAGACTTTCTTTGCAACTTTAGGGATCTTATCTCTTCACGAACAGCTTTTGTAACACTCCAAAGCGAAAGGAAAACTTGAAATCGCATCATATTACCCCTTTAAAAATGTGTTTAATCATTCGGTGACAGTGCGAAGCCCACAGGAAACTCAGCCAACAATATATATTATATATATACTGTATATATATTGACGATGACGGATGACAACTTTGAGAGGAATTCCGGAAAATAAACAGATGCACTCTGACCAATTAAAGGAGAGTTTACTTTATAGTGAATTGGTGGGTTTTTTGTTAAATGTGAGCCAAAATAATCACAATTAAAAGAACCAAAGACTTAAACTACTTCAGTCTGTGTGCATTGAATTTATTTAATACACGAGTTTCACAATTTGAGTTGAATTACTAATTTATTGAGATGCACCTGTATATAATTTTTTAATTTTTTTTTACATTTATAACAGCCCAAGCATACCTATATACATATAGAATGCTGCACCAAACTAATTCGTTAGGGGAAAAATTGGGAAACAATAAACCAACCCCATAGCGGATTCTAAGTGATCAAGGGCTTAGGATGTTCCAATTCAGCCCATGCCAAGGGTTCCGCCAGTAGTGGGCACTCATACAATGTAATCAATGACGTACATCCGAGTAAACGAAATGGAGGGAAGTTAGCAAGTGAAGGGCATAAAAAAATGGACTGGAACGCAGCCTTAGTATTTGATGCATTATGGGAGTGGAAGATACCAAATATGGTGAGAAGGAGGTTGAATTTAGTATTTATTGATGTTTATATTTTTGAATTTCAATAATTATAGCTGAAATTAAGCTAGTATGTTTTGCTGTGTTACTTGTCTTAATGTGTTTGAGGAAATGCAGTAAATTTTTCATATTTTATTATTTTGGTGTTTTACAACTATTGAGAATGGTGATACCCACGTCTATAAATGCTCACCTACTAGGTTGGCAAGTTAGTCTGTGACTAATGTGTAGTGAATGAAGCTGGTGTTGGAGAGTACGGTTATTGAGTCATGGTAGTACCTGAGCCAAGGTCTATGTCTGTCATTTGGTTTATTTTCTCCTTTTTTCACATGAGTCTTGAAGTTGGACTTTTGTACGCATTTTAAACTTTTTCCCCTTTTTGAATTTGTCATGTTTTTGCACAAGTGGCACATTGTAACATTGCACTTTACTGTCTTGGGAGCAAAAGAAAAAAGAAAAACTGGCATTTAACATCCTCCATTCATTTTTGAGACTTTTTTTCTAACGATATCCCCAGTTGATGATCACTGACAAGGAGAATCATGATTAATTGCTTTCTTTTGCTTCTGAAGTGAAATATGACCCAGGCAAATTCCTGACAGGTGAGAATCATATGCTTTTCTTTATGTTTTGTTTATTTAGTCACTCAACTTTTCTAACTTAAGCAAGACATAAAATACTACTTTTTTATTATTATGAAAACAACACTCTGTGACATCATTAGTGATATTAGTATCACTTTACTGTTATATTTTCATAATTTATGATGAGAAATATTTTAAAAACTCATCAAATACAAAGGTATGTACAATATATACAATAACTAGTTTCTAGTGCTCATCCACCATTTTCTCTAGTTCATTTATCCAGTCGTATGGACACTCCTCTTCAAAATCCCTGCAGTCAGGAGAGTAATGTGAGTTTTACAGTAAACAATGGGAGGGCTGTTTAGTTAGATATAATTACTGACAAGGAAAAACCCCAGTAACTAACGTGGTCTTGCATCTCCGAGCGCGTTCCAGCTACTGTGTCTGTGATCGCTCTCTGTGGGCGCAATCCACTTTTCTCCATCGCTCTGGTCTTCACAAAGAGCACGATGACAAAATAATCAGAATATGCACAAGCACCACATGTGTTAGACATTTATTTGAAAGAAGACAGCATTACAGCACATTACCAGCTAACATTTAAACATACAGATAGATAAATATATAAAGAAACAGAAATAGATTTCTAAAAAAGGAATGTTGCTTGCTTTGATATTTTGTATCTATTGAAGTGACGTGGCTTAACTGTCTTTACTCCACACTGCTCTGCTGTGGTTTTATCATTTTTTTAGCGTGGACCAATCAGACACACAACTATTTGTTATATTCAACAAATAATCCCTAACACCCTTCTCCCAACCAACAAGCTAAATATAGCCTCTTTCACACAGAGATTCTGGAATATACACGGATAATGTGTCCTGTGATTTGTCATGGGATCGTTTGATTTTGGCTCATTCACACTGCCAGTGATTTTCCGGAAACTGTGTGTGCGTTCACACACATCCCGTAAAGACATGTGACCTTGTCAGTTTGGTAATGCGTAACACAGTTCCACTTAACCGCGAATGTACTGGAAGTTCTCACTCCTTTGCCTCAATTTTGTCCAAAATCCAACATTGGTATCTACAAGTCATGGCTGCTCATCGCAAAAAAGACACTTGATTTCAAGGAATATTCATGTTGGTACAAAGATTAAACTTAGCCAATTAAGCCGATGCACCACAATTTTTGTCAAAAATCTGAACGAAATGGATGTAGTGTATTAAATCGTACGTGAATAATTTGTCTCGGAATCTCTGGATTGTGACGATGCAAATACGAGAATACGTTCCCCATTATTCTCTGTCTTAAATGCATTTGGCTCACTGGCGAGAAATTTGTGGAATACCGAATTAACGTCACAATGCTCACCACTACCCTGGGATCAAGGTGTGGTAAAGAGTTGACGCTCGCAAGAATCTTGTTAATTTGCGACCCTATTTTGAAGCATTAAAACAGATTCAATATATGTGGCTATGAAGATCTGTCCCTATATTGACGTTGTTCTACTCGTCAAAAGCATAAGGGATATCAAGTCTTTTATATATCTATGTCAGCATACTGCTTCAAACAATGTTGTAGGGAATTAGATAAAATACCTTTTCATGATTTTAATTTGGATGAAGTAAATACACTATTACGGAAAGATATTAAAATATAATAGAGACTTTGTGGACTTGAGTTTTAACAACTTTACAGCTCTGTAATAATGTTGTTTAGATAAAATGTCATAATTTACCTTTATATTAAAAATTACAGATAGTGTAGTTCGAATTTTTTCCCCCAATTACATATTTAATTATTGGGTGGCATTACTTTTCTTTAAAAATCCTAGTTAAACTGGCAAACTTTCATAAGCAGGCACTTCTGGCTTGGCAATTAATCTATAAACATAACTTTTCACCACATCGATATTTTATGTGGAATAATAAAGATATCTTGTACAAAAAAAAGTCAATCTTTAATCAGACATGGTACAACAATGGAATTCTTACGGTTAGTCAGTTGCTTAATGAACAGGGTCTGCTTTTAACATATTCTGAATTTCTCAATAAATTTATGATCCCTGTGAGGCCAAAAGAATACTCCATTATCTTTGATGCAATTCCTGGCAGAGTTGTATCACTATTACGAAATCCTGGATTTTATCCTGTAAACATTGACCACCAAACCAATTTTTGTAGTGATACAATATTTATTGGGGATATTAATATTGTAATAGATAAATGTAGTAACAAATATATTAGAAATATTTTAAAAACAAATTATTTGCCTTGTTCAACAATGTTTTGGTCTACTAAATATGAAAATGTTAACTGGAAAAAGTATGGTCAATAACAAATAAGTTTTTTATTAATAATAAAATTAGAGAGGTATCCTATAAAATTTTACGCAAAATTTACCCTGTCAAGGAGTTGCTTGAACGTTTTAATTTGAATATTGAAAACTTATGTGAATTTTGTAGCAATGCCAAATAATCTGTGACTCATCTTTTTTTTGATTGTATATATTCAAATATGTTTTGGTTGGATGTTTCTAATTTCATTTCTAGGTTGTTTGGAACATATATACAAATTAATCTGTATGATGTCATTTTATTTTTTGTACAGGACAATGTTAATTCCAAAAGTACGATATGCTTTCTTACACAACTTTTTATTTATTTGGAAAATATCACATTCATGTGAAAAAAATGGTCTAAAGCTAAGCCAAACTTTGAACATTTTATAAAAGAGATTAAACAATATGGTACCACATTAGACAAAATTAAGAACAAAAAAAGCTAGAAAGACCTATGAAGCTTTTTGTTACTTTAAATTGTTGTAATTTTACCCCTGGTATGAATTGTTTCACTTTTTTTTTTTGTAAACAAAACATATGATGTTTATTTGTAATTTTTTATTTGTACTTGTTGCGAGTTGAATATTTGTGCTACAACTCTTTGTCGTATAATTTTTGCATTGTAATAATAAAAACAATTTTTAAAAAAAAATAGTGATGGGAAGTTCGGTTCTTTTCCGTGAACTGGTTCTTTCGGACAGTTTGATTCAATAAACCGGTTGAAAAAAACGGTTCTCCGGTTCTTTTACGCTCGACGTAATGGCGTCATTGGCGATGACGTAATGGCGTCATGTCTATCGCGGGCTTAACACATTCAAATATAGAGTCAGTAATCATAACATCAGTCAATTATAACATCATTATAATCTGATACGTTTCTTACAATTTGGATTTTTGTATCTAAAGCATCAACACATATACAGGCACTGATCTGCAAACTAGGATGTTTTACAGTTACGACGTCAATAAATTAGTCTTCATCAGCGCAGAAACTATGCTCCACTTACTATATATAATCCATTACGGTTTATTTTTTTATTAAGTAAACTTACATTTCGCGATATGGTGCCCATTATCCTCGTTTCACCCAGCGCTCAGGATGGCATCGACTTAGTTTCGATTAAAGTGGTATTCAGAGTTCAGGACACCTGGGCGGAGTGATGTCCAGTTCACGAACGAATCGTTCGATTTAACCGGTTCTTCTTAGTGAACCGGTTGAACCAGTTCACCAAATCGGACTGAATCATTTGAAACTGTTCGCGTCTCCAGTAAGCATTAATCCACAAATTACTTAAGTTATTCACTTTTTTAACATGGCTGACACTCCCTCTGAGTCGAAATAAACCAATATCCCGGAGTAATTTATTTACTCAAACAGTACACTGACTGAACTGCTGTGAAGAGAGAACTGAAGATGAACACGAGCAGAGCAGCCGGATAACGAACATACAAGCCCACTGCTGGAGCGGTTCTCGTTCTCGAGTCAAGAACCGGTTGCATCGGTTTTTGGATCACCAGTACAATGAACCGAGAACTGTTTCTTTCGGACGCGTCCGATTTGAGAACTGATGAGCTGATTCTCGTTCTCGAGTCAAGAACAGGTTGCATCGGTTTTCGGATCACCAATACACTGAACCGAGAACCGTTTCTTTCAGACACATCCGATTTGAGAACCGATGAGCTGATTCTCGTTCTCAAGTCAAGAACTGGTTGCATCGGTTTTCAGATCACCAGTACACCGAACCGAGAACCGTTTCTTTCGGACACATCCGATTTGAGAACCAATGAGCTGATTCTCGTTCTCGAGTCAAGAACCAGTTGCATCGGTTTTCGGATCACCAGTACACTGACCCGAGAACCGTTTCTTTCGGACACGTCCGATTTGAGAACCGATGAGCGGTTCTCGTTCTCGAGTCAAGAACCGGTTGCATCGGTTTTCGGATCACCAGTACACTGAACCTAGAACCGTTTCTTTCGGACATGTCCGATTTGAGAACCGATGAGCTGATTCTCGTTCTCGAGTCAAGAACCGGTTGCATCGGTTTTCGGATCACCAGTACACTGAACCGAGAACCGTTTCTTTTGGACACGTCCGATTTGAGAACCGATGAGCTGATTCTTGTTCTCGAGTCAAGAACCGGTTGCATCGGTTTTCGGATCACCAGTACACTGAACCGAGAACCGTTTCTTTCGGACGCGTCCGATTTGAGAACCGATGAGCTGATGATACTGTGCATGCGTGTAATTTTTCAAGAGGACGAAAAGCATGCTATCCAAGTATTTTGTTAAACATCAGAAAGTGTGATAATAAAAATATATTTTATTTTACTTTTTTTAAAAAGATGAATGTATCTAATCTGTGTACTTTGTTCAGTTGAAGATTATGTTAGGTTATAGGCCAAAGGGGTTTGTCAGGGAAGTTGGATAATAATTAAGACTCTATGTTTAATAGGAATAAGGGATGATTTATGAAATACCTGTACTGTAATTAATTATAGTTAACAATGACACATTCACAAATTGAGTTTGTAATAAATAGAACATGAACACGACACGAGTAAAGCAGCTGATGATATTGAACGTGCGTGCAGCGTGCCGGTTAGAGCGGTTCTCCTTCTCGAGTCAAGAACCGGTTGCATCGGTTTTCGGATCACCAGTACACTGAACCGAGAACCGTTTCTTTTAGACATGTCCGATTTGAGAACCGATGAGCTGATGATACTGCGCATGCGTGATTCAGCGTGAAGCTACCGAACAGATTGCCTACTATGACTGACACAGCACGTCTGAACCGAACTGGTTCTTTTGGACAACTGATTCTGTGTTAATGTTATGAGCGCGCGTAAACCGAAGACTTGAATGAAGGGCAATCCGGCTAAACGTAAGTTTACTTAATTACAAATAAACCGTAATGGATTATACATAGTAAGCGGAGCATAGTTTCTGCGCTGATGAAGACTAATTTATTGACGTCGTAACTGTAAAACATCCTAGTTTGCAGATCACTGCCTGTATATGTGTTGATGCTTTAGATACAAAAATCCAAATTGTAAGAAACGTATCAGATTATAATGATGTTTTAATTGACTGATGTTATGATTACTTTATATTTGAAGTGGGTTCAGGCCGCGATAGACTTGACGCCATTACGTCATCGCCAATTACGTCGAGCGTAAAAGAACCGGTGAACCGTTTTTTTCAACTGGTTTATTGAATCGAACTGTCCGAAAGAACCGGTTCGCGGAAAAGAACCGAACTTCCCATCCCTACTGTGGCGGGCGGTGCTGCTGTGCTGTGACAGTCAACATAACTTGTTCGAAGAAGGTTCGTGTAGAATCGGGATACCACACGCTGTCGCTGTGTGAATCCGCATGCGCAGTATCATCAGCTCATGCGTGGATTTCGCAATCGGAGGAACAACGTCGAAAGACAGCGGTTCTCAGTTGCTTAGCTGTGTGGCATTCAGCGAAAGCCCGTGCAACCGAGAAGCGAGATTCGAGAGTCAAGAACCGCGAGAGCGTTCAAAAGTGAGTTCTCTACGCACTTGGTGTCCTCCTTGCTGCGTAGTTTGATTACGACGGATTTTTATTTATCCTTCTTATAAGTCTGCTGCTCTGTTGTTATGTGAATAAAGTTCACTAGTGTTCTGTAACAACCTGGTGTGACATTATAGTATGAAATCGCGCCAATAAATGTTTAGTTTGATAGTTTTACAAACAATTAATGGCTTCCAATCTTAAAAAAATAATTAACATGTAAGCACAACTGCACAACTTTTACTGTAATGCTTTTTAAACAACATCAATATAGAAAAATAAGTAGAGCTATTTTTGAACATTAGATAGTTTGATCTGTGTACAAAATATTTGTTCATGTTGCATGTATTTTCTTCTACAGTATATTTTGTATGCTATTAATCTGTTATGGTGTATTTGGAAAAGCACAATAAACTTTTTGTATTCCACATATTGTTTTTTTTTTTTACAGTATTACAGTAAATGCTAAAATACTTGCAAGAATACATTTTAAGAGGAATATAGAACAAACTATTTTCTGTTGGTTAGGCTTATTAGTCTGCTAAAACTCCCTGTTGCTAAGGGAGTCTGGGTGTAACCTCAAAAGTCAAAGGGCATGTACTACCCTTCCCCCACATAGCTGTATGCTGTACAGTGATGTGGGGGAAGGGTCACCTCCTTTTGACACCTTTCACCCCAAAGGTTACAAACAACAACCAAGGCAGACAGGTAGAAAGAGCAGCCACACAAGATGACCTCCAGAAAAAGAAGCATTATTTGGCTTCACTTTGATGAGGCTGGACCCCAGAAAGCAAAATGCAAGCTTTGTAGCATTATTTTGTCAGGCCAAGGAGGATCAACATCAAATTATAGAAGACACTTGCAAACAAAGCATCCAACTGCATTGCTTGTGCAAGTGAGACAAGAGGAGTCTACAGAATCAACATCAGCCTCAGGTACTGCTTCTACAGCTGCCGTCTCTTCTGATACTGCTTCTACTTCTTCTGCATCCACATCTGGAACTGGCACCAGTGTCCAAAGGACAAGACAGAGTCAAATAACAAGCTTTGTGAGAACACGAATTGGCCCTGTCAGACAAAGCAAAGTTGATGAGGAGTTGGTCAAAATGATTGCACTGGATTTACAACCTTTTTCAATTGTTGATGACACAGGATTTAGAAGATTATTGAAGGCACTTGATCCATCATATGTTTTACCAAACCGAAAGACCATATCAAACAATCTGGTACCACAGCTCTACAGCAAAATTAAAGAAGAGGTGATGGTGAAAGTCAGCAAAGCTTCAGCTGTGTGTCTGACCACTGATTGCTGGACATCAAGGACTACTACTAGTTTTATGGCACTTGTCATTTCATTGATGAAAGTTTTACACTTTCATCATTTCTTCTGGACTGCTTCTCATTTACAGAGAGGCATACTGATGACAATCTGGAAGCTGAACTTAAAAAGATTTGTGATGAGTGGGGAATCGCAAACAAAGTTGTTGCGTGTGTCACTGACGATGCCAGCAACATTAAAGCAGCTATCCGGAAAGCTGAATGGAAGCACTTGCCATGCTTTGCCCACACTTTAAACTTAATTGTGAGGGAAAGCTTAAAACCCATTCAGGGGATACTGGCAAAAGTGAAGAATGTTGCTGAATATGTCCACAGAAGCACTGTTGCAACAGAGCGATTAAAAGCAACACAAAAACAAATGGGCCTTGAAGAGCTGAAGCTTAAGCAGGATGTAATAACAAGGTGGAACTCCACATTACATGCTGAAAAGATTTTGGCTGCAGAAGGAAGCAATCATTGCAACACTTGCATTGGTCAACCCCAGCCTTCCAACCCTGACACTTGAAGAGTGGGACATAATCAAAGATGTGTGTGAGATTTTGAAGCACTTTGAAGAAGTCACTGTTGAAATCAGTGCTGAAAGGTATGTATAAATTAATTTAACATACTGTATAACTGCTTCCACTGGTGAAATACTTTAGGTGTATGCCATATTTCAACCCACCTGGTTTATGCTTATTTCCTTCTCATATACATATACACATTTGATCTAATTAAGTTATTTTGTCTTTTTATTAAAACAGATATGTGACTGCATCCAAGGTCATTTTGATGGCAAGGGGATTGCAAAAAAATTGTCCAGCGATTGCGGGGTGCTGTGTCTAAACATGGCCCAGTTATTGCAATGATGAACACACTGGCTGAGGACATGCAAAATCGCTTCCACAACATAGAGCATTTTCATCTGCTTTCTGAGGCTACCCTTCTTGACCCCAGATTTAAGCAAAGAGCCTTTCATGATGCTGTTGCAGCAGATGACGCAGCCAAAAGCATAAGTGCAGCTGCTGCAAGGGTTTGGTCCAGTACAGATGAGCAAACTCAAGCTGAGCACACAACTCCTCCAGCCCCTCCGTCTTCTGAACAGCAGTCTTCAATCTGGGAGGATTTTGATGAAAGAGTGGCTGATGCAGTCAGCATCAGCAACCCAACATCCACCGCAGTGGTACGAGAGGGTACGAGAGGGTATCTTGCAGAGACCTTGATTCCAAGAACGGAAGACCCACTGGCTTGGTGGAAAGCAAGGCAAGCAGTATATGAAGGGTTGACAGCTGTCATGAAAAGGAGGCTTTGCATAGTTGCTACATCTGTGCCATCAGAGAGAGTGTTTTTTCGAAAACAGGTCAGATTATTTCAGAAAGACGAAACAGACTGAGTCCTAACAAAGTTAGGCAGATTGTTTTTCTGAATTCAAACCTACCCTCATAAGAGAGGGTCAAGCTGCATATTGTTACAGCTTTTCACTACAGTGGTTAAAACCTCTGTTTAAAACTGCCTTTGCACTTTTTTTTCAACATTTGTTTTTTTTTATAATGCACAATAACTTTTGTAATTTACAAACAACAGGCAGTACCTGTTCAATATAGTGTGTAAAACATTTAGAGTTAATTACAGTGTGTAAATGCACTTTTCCAGCAGTTGTTCTTTGTTAAAATTGTTGTATTGTTTGAACACTTTAATACAATTTTATTAAAACATTGTTTATTTAATACAAACTCAATTTATGAATGCTTCATCATTAACTATAATGACAGTAGGCCTACAGGTATTTCATAAATCATCCCTTGTTTCCTGTTAAACATAGCGTCTCAATTATTATGGTCCAACACCCCTAACCGAGATCATAAAAACCCCTTTAACAGAATCCTCAATTAAATAGCTTACACAAAGTCCTTTAAGACACACAGATACATTAATCTTTTAAATAAATAAATAAATACTTTAAAAATGTTTCTCTTGCTCCACCATCAATTGCTTCAATCACATGATCATACAGTGATAAGACTGTAATTAAGTCATGAAAACATTTCCAGTATGTTTTATATTTTCACACTTTCCGATGTTCAACATATTGACTAATGTGCTTTTCGTTCTCTTGGAAAACCACACGCATGCGCAGTATCATCGGTTCATCGGTTCTCAAATCGGACATGTCCGAAAGAAACAGTTCTCGGTTGTGTACTGGTGATCCGAAAACCATTGCAACCGATTCTTGACTCGAGAATGAGAACCGTGACAGGCCGTGTACGTTCATTCGTGTGCGCCGCGCATGCTCACTCAGCAGTATCAGCTGCTCGTGCTCATCATCATCATCAGTTCTCTCTTTACAGCAGGTTAAGACAGTGAACTGTTGGACTAACAGAATAACTCCGGGATGTTGGTTTATTTCGAGTCAGAGGGAGTGTCAGGCACATCAAAAAAAGTGAATAACTTAAGTATCATGTGCTTTTAGGTGTATTGCTTACTGAGATGCGCAACTGTTATATAGACACACGTCTCAGACCGACTTTGGCTGAACATGGTTTCGAACGCACACCACCCAATGTCGCGATGTTGACATACATTCAAACACAACACCATGATGCCGATCAGAACAAGAGTGTCGTAACTTTCCTCCCAATGGTTCAGCACCATTGTCTCTTTCTCCCGCAGAGGTGAGACCTTCATCAAACGGTAACACTTTAGAATAATGGTCCATTGTTAACTATGCAGGAAGTAGGTAGTACTACATTAACACTTAACTTAATTTTATTAACTAATAGAGAAGCAAGATTACCTAAGCATTAAGTAGTAGCAAATTTAGGACAAAGCTAGTTCCTTATTAGATATTTGATATTTACTAAAAAAAATATCCTCATTGAGAACTACTAGTGAACTATGACCAGTTAATAAAGAATAACCAATAAAATAAAATAAACTAATTTATGAATTTGATATCCCCAAATAAGTCGGCTACATTTGAAAATTGTGACTACTACTCTTACCAAAAGATGGATGTTCTGTTTATTTCAAACAAAAACATAAAATAATAATAAAAATTGAAGCTCGTTCCACTTTAAAAAGTGTCATAACATATTAGAAGTGATGCTGACCGCTACATGAGCCTAACTTCCACATAACTGATCTACTTCACCTACATGTCAGTTCAGTATCAATGTATCCCACTCCAAAAGACCACTAGTGCTTCACACAAATGTATGACTGTACAGTATATCAGATATAAAATATGTTAAATAACTTATTAATTTACTTGTGAGTAATTACTGAGGGGTTAACGTGTTTTTCACTTTAAAATAATGGTCCAGATCACTAGTAGTTCCTTAGTAGCACTTTAGCTTTAAAGTGAAAAATATATTAGCCTCTCACTAATTACTCAAGCATTACCTTGTCAGCCTGCAAAAACTACTAGTGATCTGGACCATTATTTTAAAGTGAAAAACACCTTAACCACTCAGTAATTACTAATAATTTAATAAGTTATTTAACATTTTATATCTGACACATACATTTGTGTGAGGCACTAGTGATATTTTACCAGACTCTGTAATCTGGAATATGCGGTTTTGTGCTTAACACAATATAAATGCAGTCGATGCCTTCATTAAGGATGTGAATTGTTTTTGTCAAGAGAACATTATTTATATTCAAGAAAAGTCCTCCCCAGCCTACTGTCACTTTGGAATCGGAGACATACTGAACTGACACAAACTAGAGCTCATAATTGTGAACTAATTCAATCACTTCCTAATTATTAACATCTTTAAATTAATTATTTTTTATTATTTTTTTGTTTGAAATAAACAGAGAACATCCATCCTTTGGTAAGAGTAGTAGTCACAATTTCAACCTGTAGCCGACTTATTTGGGGGATATCATATTCATAAATTAGTTTCCACAAAGAACCCAATTGTTCACTTTTAAGACGTTACTGTTGTGATTAGTAATTCATTGGTTATTCTTTATTAATTGGTCATAGTTCACAAGTAGTTCTCAATGAGGATATTTTTTTTTAGTAATTATCAAATATCTAATAAGGAACTACCTTTGTCCTAAATTTGCTACTACTTACTGCTTAGTTAATCTTGCTTCTCTATTAGTTAATAGTATTAAGTTAAGTGTTAATGTAGTACTACCTATTACTTCCCGCATAGTTACTTGTTAACAATGGACCATTATTCTAAAGTGTTACCCATCAAACTTATAAGGCCTCACATCAGTGACCTGCCTAGCTTTTGGTTTTTGGCTTTTGTCTCTGCTCTCATCACCTTCCTGGGTCCGGCACAGCTGCGCCTGGCAGGCCTCAACTACAGCCATGCCTTCACTTTCCATCTAGGAGAAAACTCTCCTAACCACCACTGAGTCAGAGTAACATCTTTGGACTTAATCACCCTTCAAACCCGGAAGAACGTGATCGCAACTCCAACACCTCCAAACTTTTAAACCATCAAGATTTTCAAGAGACTGAATCCGGATGCTCGTTCAACGGCCAAGGCAATGCAAGTATCGTACATTTAACTGACCGAAACAGAGGTTTAGAATGGTTTCATTCATGTGGTTAACAGACTCATTTTCCATAACTGCATTCTCTGGTTTCTCTAACCCTTTCATTCATCCATTTAAACTCCGCCCATGTATGAGTGATTGTATGTTTTTTTTGCTTAGATTATTTATGTGTTAGTGTTTAGTTAATAAAACTTTTGTGCACAAATTAAATGAGTTTCTGGTTCTGTCACCACTTGTGAATAGTGTCCCTTTTACGATCCTATTTATAGCTACATGCTCTAGTGCATTAGTACTGTAAGAAAGTTATTTTCTGTGGCCACGAAAATATCCTTTCTTAGATTTGATATGAAATTATACTGAATGTTCGCTGGACGAACAGATTAGTTGATTATAATATTAATTCTGCTACAGTTACTATGCAGCTGAGGTAAATAATTGTAATTAATTATAATTGTAATTATTTTTATACATTTCCCTTTTGAGCTAATTTGCTACAGTGTAAATCACTCTTCATATTTAGGAGGAAAGAAAATGACTCACAAAAAATCATTTTGGGATTTTACTGAGACATGACATGCATGCAAATTGAATAAACTTTAGTCTTCCCTGACGTCATATGTTAACAGATAATATTTATCTACAATATCAAACACCTTCAGAGAGTGGAAAACCCCAAACTTCTGAAGGTTAGTGTATGTATGTGAGGTCATGCAGTATAAAATATTATGTAATGTCAGACTTGTAAAGTATATGGTAGTGCAACTCATTGAGGTAAGGACTTTGTAAAGGTGCGTATACACAGTGGAACTACATACTATTATTTCAAATAAATGATGTTCTTTCTATTTCTATCAAAGAATCCTGAAAAAAAATAATCACAACAATATTAAGCAGCACAACTGTTTTCAAAATTGATAAGAAATGTTTCTTGAGCAAATCAACAAATTAGAATGATTTCTAAAGGATCATATAACACTAAAGAATGTGACACTGAAGACTTGAGTGACGGCTGCTGAAATTCAGCTTTGCCATTAAGCAATAAAATACTTTTTTTTAGATATATACTATATATCACAGTTATTTTAAATGCCAATTTCCCAAAATAAGTGTTTAGTGGGAATTGGAATTTTAGTGGGGATATGAAGTCTTTTTTCACAATAATATGATTATGTGAAGCACAATCATTATACAAATTATTAGTTAGGTATTGTAAGTTAGGTGTCTGTTTCTATGTAATTCTTATACTCAATTGTTAACTCTGCTGTTATTAATGTAATAAACTCTGTGTCCTGATGTATCTGATGTGTGTAGACTGACCATCTCTATGTATAGTGTAGGTCTCAAAGCCATAACAGAGCTGCGCTTTCTCCAGAACACTCAGGAGTCTCTCAGGTGGATCTTTGTCCCATTGTTTCCTCACTCGTCTTTCCTGGGTCTCCACACACTCAGCCTCTATAACACAGCAAGAGAATGCAAGAGCTGACGATTCATATTTAAGTGCTACCCTAAGTTACTGACAAACTTTCAAGGAGTCCTGGGATCGGGACTGGGGTGGAGCCTCGCGGTTACTCAAGGTCTTTCAAAGAAGCATCCTTGTTACAGTGTAATTATACATTAAAGCACTGGGTAATATTAATTAACATCATGTACTTACTATAGGGTTAGAATAGGGGTTTGGTTTAGGGTTGTTGCATGTAATTATGCATAATTTATGGTTAATACTATAGTAAGTACATGTAACATATGTAACAATTACACTGTAAAATAAAGTGTTGCCCAAACAACTACCAAGGTATATCCAATAAACAGGGTAATGCCATTGTACGTATCTGTGGTACAGTACCTGAAATGAGATCAGCCCGTTCTGCATTTTCCATGCTACCAGTGGAAATTATGTCAGCATTTCCTAGGACCCCCAGCACGGTATTACAAGTTCTGACTGCCCACCTCTTACGAGAAGCTGGGTCATCAATGCTGTTGTTTTCCACAGGGGACTGTTTTACTTGCATAGTTCCTGATCACAAATGAATAAATTACTTCATCAGTTAGGTTGATTCACTACAGGTTTATAACTAAAATTAGGAATTAGTTAATGTGTAGCTGATCTGATCTAGTGACCTTCAGTGCTAGTTGTGGTCACTAAACTCTTCTGTCCTAAAAACACGGCCACTTTCTCTCCTTCCTCTCTCCTCCAGTGGCGTGTTTGTTCTTGCACCAGTTCCTTATTCTGCATAGCAAAAAAACAGAGAGAAATAAAGAGCTGCTGTAGTGTAATTTTCAAACTAATTTAAGGGTCAATGACAATTATGAGTGTCCACGATAAAAATCTAGTTTAACCACAAGTTCTTAGAAATATACTCTTTGTATATTTTGTAAATATATTTTTAAGGTACAGTGGCATGCAAAAGTTTGGGAACCCCTTGCAGGAAATCTGTGAAAAATGTTAATAATTTTAACAAAATAAGAGAGATCATACAAAATGCATGTTATTTTTTATTTAGTACTGTCCTGAGTAAGATATTTTACATAAAAGATGTTTACATATAGTCCACAAGAAAAAAAATAGCTGAAATTATTAAAATAACCCCATTTAAAAGTTTATTAACCCTTGGTTCTTAATACAGTGTGTGGTTACCTGGGTGATTCACGACTGTTTTTTTGTTTTGTTTTGTGATGGTTGTTCATGAGTCCCTTGTTTGTTCTGAACTGTTAAACTGAGCACTGTTTCTCAGAAAAATCCTCCAGGTCCTGCATATTCTTCAGTTTTCCAGCATCTTTTGCATATTTGAACCCTTTCCAGCAGTGACTGTATGATTTTGAGATCCATCTTTTCACACTGAGGACAATCGAGGGACTCAAACACAACTATTAAAAAAGGTTCAAACATTCACTGATGCTCCAGAAGGAAAAACGATGCATTAAGAGAAAACAGAAGTTACCTATGCATGTTTCCGGGAGACAAGTAAGTACAATGTGACTTGACTTCACAATTCAAGAAAGTTGTTACACACCCCCCCCCAAGTGTTTTTGGAGAGTCCCTCAAAAATTCATAATAACCCAGGGAATCCTAAACTTTTGAATGGGGTAATTTTTTATAAATTCAGTTATTATTTTGTCTTTATATGTAAACATCTGTTATGTGAAAGAGCTTATTTAGGACGGTACTAAATAAAAAGTAACAATTTTTATGATCTCTCTTATTTTGTTAAAATTTTTCACATTTTCACAGATTCTGCAAGGGGTTCCCAAACTTTCGCATGCCACTGTAAATACAAGTTCTTTACAAATATCTTGAATTGCCAATTCTTAAATATCATCAGTTTTTAGGGGGAGTTGCACCACATGCCATTTTACCCGATTTAACCTTTTCTTGTCAATAGGTCAGATGATCTGAAAATACTTATTGGCCTTGACACACACAGTCATGGGGATCCTCTTGATTATATAATTTCCTGTTGTATATTCTTTTCCCCCTGCATATTTCTGCCTTTTGGCTGCACCACATGGCTTTGATTTATTGTTAAATATTACTTAGCAGTGTAGCATTTTTTAATAATTATGAAAGTAATAAAAATATACAATATTATGTGCCAAAATAATAAGGTTTTATTTTCAAGAATTTAATTATTTTAATATTTTTTTTTATTCATTATGATATCAGGACAGTTGTCCAACTTCCAAGAATAAATAAATAAAAATACATTTTAATTTAGAACTTAAAAACAATATCATAATAGGGGAGTTGTATTGAAGTCACTGTACATACGAAGTGTATTCTAATGTATTATTTTAATGAAATAGTTATAGAGTTTTAGCCAAAATGATGATATAATGAAAATAATAAATAAATCTGATTTCATTATCAATTTCCTCCTGCATCCCTCCATCAAATATTGACGTGGCTGGTCAAGACTATGTATTTTTAAAATAATTTCATTGAAGAATGAGCTGATGTACCTCTGGCACCAGGTGTTTATGCAGCAGTTGAGACACACGGTGAGAGCTGAGGATTGTGTGTACTGAGGGTCTGTCTCCAGGGTTAGTCTTGAACATGTGTTTGATGAGGTAGTGCAGCTCGTAGGAGAAGTGACTGGGTAAAGGTGCATATGCCCCACGACACACCTTCAAGATCAGACTCTTCCAGCTACGTGACTGAAACTAATGAAGAGAAGTTTGACAGTAAACGAAGACAGGAAAATGTTAGGACAGGTATCCTTAACATCCAAAACACACAGTAACAGCAATGCAACTCTAACATTTTACATTGTTTGATGTAAAAGCCATTGTTACTATACAACTTAAGGATGTTAAGAGGAAAATACCGGGTGCTGGAGTGTGCAAAGTTCATACAAGACACAGCCAAGAGACCAGACATCACTGTAATATACATGCATATTAGTACAAATGTAATCTGAAATGTAAAGCTGGTGTCAAACTGAGGGAATTACTGTAATATCAGGAAAGTTGTACCTTTTATTATTGTACGGTTTGTTGTCCCATATTTCTGGAGACACATAATATGGAGTACCCACATATGTCTGAGCATATGCTTTTGCACTTGAAGAAATACATATCAAATTATTTGAATGACTATATTTGTGCACAGAATTGTAAACACCAAAATAAAATTAAAGAAAATTGCTGAATACCTGTATAGAGAACAAGCTGAACCAAAATCCCCCACCTTCACAGTTCCACTGTCGGTCAAGAAAATATTCTGCAATGAACATAAGAAGGAAACTAGCACTGATTTTTATGCATTAAATAGAATCCTCCATTAATTCACAAGAGGTTCAAGGGTGGTGCTTCTACTTGATTGACAACTTTGACAGCAATCAAATGGTGATGGTATGGTGAACTGATAACACTGGCCTAACCAAGGCCAAACACAGTAACTATACATTTTGAGAGCAAAGATCAAAATCAGGGGCCTCATTTATAAACCGTTGCGTACGCACAAAACATGTCCTGAAAGAGGCGTACGCCACTTCCTACGCAAAAGGTGGGATTTATAAAAACCGACTTGATAACTTTTCCTGTGGCATGCTATGTTTTTTAATATGTAATATCCAGCGAGGAGTGGCTAGTATGCAAACATATTAATCTTTTAACTGAAACTTGCAGATACACACATAGATTATGAGAAAAGACACTAAACTTTTATAGATTTTGATATATTTATGCTAAAACATAACAAGGATACTGGATGCTTTTTAGCAATAAAAATTAATGTGTATGGCACAAATTGGGCTGTTAATAGCTCCGATCGCATATTTCCCCAATTTGTTGTACCTTTTAACGTGTTAAACTGGTGTCACCGTGGATGGAATATGCATGGAACTGAATGCAGATGGGGTAGCATAGTAAAACTGGCGTGGTACTCCCATATGGTGTTTCTGGGAGGAGCCGGGTGCCAGATGCACTTAACCACACTCCTGACTGGATTTAAAGGGATTTTTGCGCAGGTTCTGGCATACGCAAAATCTAGCTTTTGTGCATACGTACACTTTTAGGATGAAATCTACGGAGAGTTTTATAAATCAGACCCCAGGACAGTTGTATCACACTGAAAGTTTTTACTTTATACCCTAGAAAATGAATTAAACAAAAAATTGAAATTAAAAACATGCCTATCATAGAATTGTTGTAAGTCATTGTTATGTATTTTTAATGAGACAATGGATCTATATAAAAAATGGCCACGTCATCCCATCAAACATTGATGTGGTTGGTGTAGTGACAGTACTGTTTTGCCTTTGCAGGGTAGAATAGTTGCCCTGAAAATGTATGTGCAAGCAAATAATTTTGGGCTTCATTTCTTAATACTTAATTTTCCCCCTGCAAAATAAATAAATAATAAATGTTTTTAAAATAAGGAAAAAAAGTCACCAGTCACAATAACAAGTACCTTTGATTTTAAATCCCTGTGAAGTACTCTCTTGTCGTGAATGTGTTTGGTGCCTAGACACATCTGTGCAAACCACTTCAGGATCTACAACAAAGAGATGACAACGGTGTATAAACTGCATAAAAATAACCAAACACAGTACCTCCTTATTCTTGATAACCCAAACTTACTATCAAGTTTATGTTAGCACTCATTACAAAGATAAAATGTATATTAACAACTGTGCCAGACAGATGCTTGTGTTTTGTGCTACACAACTTTCAAGTACCATGTATAATATATGAAAAATTATAAACCTGTTTAATTTTAAGAATTAATTTGAGAACAGGACTATCATCTTTGTCATACCACGTCCTCAGAGAACAGGGCATTTTTTTGCTGCCGTATCTTTTGAAGAAGATCTCCACCACTGCAGAACTCCATCACAATGTACAGATGACCGTCAGCTGAAAAGAGAGGATCCATTATGTTTTTGACTTTTGATCTTATGAAATCTGAGGCATTTACAGTATATAAATCACCCTGACAAACCTTCAAATGAGTCTTTGAATGCCACAATGTTTGGATGCTTCATTCTGGACAGAAGCACAGCTTCTCTTCTGCTGTTTCTTATCCCAAAATCAGCCTATGAATCAGCACAGGAACTCTTTCATGCATTTTATAAGTATGATTAATATAGACTGTAATTTATTTCACCCAGAGCTTGTATTACCTTTGGCAGTCGTATTTCCTTCATAACATAATTTTGCTCTTCGTTTATAGGTTGAACCAAAAGAGCTCGACCAAAAGATCCTCCGCCAATGACTTTCACGAATGAATATTGATCCATTATAGCAACTTTCAGACAATGAATAAATGCTTAAAGCTGTTTTTCTTCTTCTTTCTTAGCGTAGTAATACAAAAATAAATCTTTGTCTGTTTTTCACCTGTTCGAGCTTTAAACAGAACACCAGACAACTGAATGGCAACATATATTTCTGTATTTACTCAGTAGTTTTAACCAGTGCAAAACTGGATTAAGGATGTATTTGCTCGGGACAGGACAGTGGCCGCGCGACTATAGTATCACCATTAGTTTGTTTCAGATACAGAACCGATACTATCACTTCCTTATTGTCACATGACGTAGTCACGACGGTTTTGACCCGTTGTGCGTAGCCCGACACGTGACTGCCCTGCCCCCCCCCCCCTTCCCCTTTATTGAATGTGAGAAAAATATAGTAGGCGCAATGCTATTACACATAAATACTAAATAGATGATTGGGTATTAATAAATGTCTTGATAGATCTAAATAATAACTTTCACATTTTAACTCTGTGAGTTTTCAATTTTAATGACCATCACGTTTTTCAGTATAATAATCATTGTCCTTACAGCTGCTCAAATAGAGCATAGTCAGGCGATAGCTGCTTCTTTTCTCAGCGCTGGTCAGAATGGGCCAATTACAGATGTCTATGATTCCTTATAAGAATTTAAAAATATATATATTTAGAGAGATTGCTTTTCATATATTATACCGATAATTGTTATTGGTATATTTCAACGCATACAATTTATAGTGTACAGATTTTTAAAAATTAAACCGTCCTGATATTTGAATGCGGCTCAATGGATGATTCTGATTCTGAAGCGCATAGCACCCTCTGGAGCTATACAATGGTTCTGCCATGACTGTGCCCACGTTTAGCCACTAGATGGTAGGAAAAGTATGTAGTATACTTTAATATAAGCGGTCCGTGCAGTTGTTAGTGCTGTCCTAAGTTTTAAAGTTTTATCTGCATATCTCAAATCAAGTCTTTGCATTTTGTCACTGAATTAATCCTCTAACCAGCAACCTCACACGCCGTAAACGACATACCAAAAATGAAATGGCTGCAGCTCTTTAAAATGTGTACATGATGAAAGTATGCATGCCATACAAATGATAAAACAGAAATGTATTAATATTTGATGAAAAATGCTTACTCCAGTGTTATAAAAAAATTAAAGTGGACCCCCACAGTGAACGTAAAAAAAATATTAATTAATGCCATTCTGAAATTAGCTGCTGCATGCTTCAGTTAACCCCTAATTTCTATTGCAATGATCCTCATCCACCGACACATTTATTTTATGGTTTGCAATAGTCTACTCATTGAGCTCCTATGTAGGCATTACCACATGCCATTTATGTCATCGCTGAACCATTAGTTTACTGGCTATACTAATGGAAAGACATTTGGATGTTAATGTCATTTTCAGCTGGCTTTAGAGTACAAGACTAATTGAGAATGCTGGTCTCGGTCAAATCACATAAATACAAAAATGGATTCCCACCAATAATACATGCAGTTATTGCACATAAATGAGTCCGATATTCCGATTGTCTCTTTGGTTAATCCTTTAACTAGTTTGTGCTGTGACACTGGTACACACAAAGAAGTAATGCACTTCTTTATGCTCTGTACATGCAGCTGTGTTTGCATACAGATGGCAGTGACGTATTACATATATCCACACATCTCTCACATCCACACATGCTAATCTCAAGGATGCAAGGCTATGTTTGGAGAATGTAACAGCAGTGAGTTGAAGCAGGAGGCAGATACCATTTACATTATAGCCAGGATGAAACCGTTCTGTATTTAAACACACATCTGTCAATATAACACATCCATATAACAGCAGACTTAACTTTGAATCCCGAGAGTGTTTTTTTTAATTAATGTCAAAATATAAAAGAAAATACTTTAACATTCACAATCTGCAGGTTTTGTGATTGTTATCATAAACTTTATGAGTTTGTGAAAGGAAAAACTGAAACATTAAGTAAATGTCATTATATTGTTATTATATTGATTATTTTATATTTCAAATTTATCCATGCAAATGTGCAAATTACCATGTATTAGGGGGGAAAAACTTAAATGTCATCCAAATGTCATCCACAAATTGGATGAGCAGTCTGAATCAGTTTAAAACATTTGAAGATGACACAAAGTAGTGTTTTCAGCTGACATTTCCAGGTAAACTTTTTCTAATCTCTAAAAGCAAAGAGATATTTACTGTGATTCAAAGACACATTTGAAATCTTAACTTTGGCCAAATGATGATATGCAGACCTTGTCAAGTTTTAACGCACAAAGCAAAGATTTATAAAGATTTTTTTTAAATAACAAACAGTATCTTACTCCTTCAGGAACCAATTCAAAGCTTTATAGGTGTCATGAAAGCATGCATCTAGCCTGACCCTAGTGAAAAAAATAGTATACTTAAGCACAATTTATTCAAATGTATTTTAGTATAACTAAATGTATTTGTGGCACACTATAAATTGGCATACTTAAAGTCTGTTAAATTGGAACAACAAATTATGTACTGAAGCACTGCTTTGGCACAACTAAAATGCATTAAGTACAACTAAAGTTGTAATAAATATACTTTTTTGTGCTAAAGTGGAACTATTTTAAGTAACTTAAGTACACTTTAAATATCCCTTCTTGTATTAAAGTATTGAAATGCAGAATTCGCTCAGCATAAACTTCAAATTAATTTTGCTGACATTATAATTACACTTTAAGAGTGTTAATTAAAGGCACATAAAAACTAATAGCAAACTTAGGTCATATTATCGTTTACTTTTAGTAACTTTAAAACGCACCGCAATGGCATTCAAAGTAAACTTGAAGTGTGTTAATAACATCATTATTGTGTGCTTTTAACGCAAATAATGAATCTTTATAAATTATGGCACAGCTTTACAATTCGTCTTTTACTAACACTCCCAGCACACCAGCTAACTCACTCACCCGGAGAACATCAGACACTGGGGACAGCCTTGAACAATACATGTAGGAAACACTCAAGCGCACTCGCTTTATTAGACGCGCCACCAAAGCAGACACGCGCTGGGCAAAACTGCGGTTACTTTGTGTTCATTTTATACTGTACTACTACGTACAAGTAACAGACAATATGTCCATCGTGTGAACATACCAATTATTAGGATTAAAGACGTGAATGGCTGAGTAGTCGTAATACTCATGGCGCAGTAAGCGGCCGTCCGTTCGTTAGTGGAAGAATGTGACCGGCCAGAACGATTATTTTCACAGTTGAATGTAGACAGACGTAAAAACCATCTTTGCCCATTGTCTCTGCGCGCTTCAACTCTCAAGGCACTGCACAAGTGTTTCTAATGTAAAAACGCGGTTTTTACATACCTTGCAGTATGCTGCGGATTTAAATGTGACGCACGAATAGAAATTATTTCCAAAACATTTTACAATGTTACTTTTCATGCAGTTAACGTCTCTGAAGTTATTTGACTTTTTTGTGTGTGTAATTTTAAGGACGGGTCAGGATACTTTTTAATAATTTGTTTAGTAATTCATAATATTTTGACAGGCCAAAGGGCTGCAGTCCACATTTTAAAGTGCAATGTTGCCGGTGTCTGTACGGGACATTAAAAAGCCAGTAATGGAGAAAAAAGTGTGTTGGTACAGGTGCACTGGAGTGTATTAGGAATATACTAAAATAAACCCTCTGATCAAGTACGTGAATGTCTTTCACCATTTCAAACTAACTAGCTATATGTTGTTTACATCTTTACTTTTGTAACTACTTTCTGTATGAATGTAAAGCTGCTTTGCAACCATGCAAAATAGTGAAAATAGTGAAGTGGGGTTAAATTATTAAAAAAGGTAAAGGTCATAATTATAAAAAAGTACTGCATGATTATGAACTATTATTATTATTTGCAACTCAAAACATTTATTTTTATCTGTACTATTTTTATACTCAACAAGTAGAACTCAAATACTGTTTATTAATCATAACAGGTCAACAGTGGATTCAATAAAAATAAAAAATATTTAACAAATGAAATTGTTTTCTTTGCAAATTGCTCATTGTTATCCAAAAAATAAACAAATCAGAAAAATCAATTACCATACAACAAACAGAACAAAAAAAAAAAAAAAAAATACAAAAAATAACTTTTTAATCAAAACCCCACTAATTATATCAAAAACAAAAATTAATGGAATAAAAAAACTAGAACAAATCGAACCAAAAAAAAACAAACATTACAAAAAAAAACTAAAATGAAAAAGAAGACAGTAAACGATAACACCTAAGAACCTGAAGAATCACAAATCACTCAAATTATTAACTAAAAAGATATAAACTGCATTTTTAAGTTAAAAATAAAATTTTTTTAGAACGAAAAAAACAAAAATAAAACAATTTAAAAAATAATAGCTTACAATAATATACCCTACATAACAATATATAAATATATTAAATTAATAAAAGTTAAATTTTATTAAAATTTTAAAATTTGTTACACAATAACAAAGTACAAATTAATAGTAATATTTTTTTTTTTTTAAAATTTCATATAATACCTAGATTATAAAACATAAAAGACAAAACCCAATAGATCATGATATATTTAGACCATACGACCTAAATAAACAAACTAAATTTTAGAAAACTTAAACCTAATATCGACAAAAAAAAAAAAATATTGATAACGATTTTGCAATCATTTTGATCTAATGTAATACAAAGAAAAAACAAAAAACTTAAATTGAAACAAAACAAAAAACATTTTTTAAATTGTTACCAAAATAAGATAAGTATAACATTAAAAAAAAAACATAGATCAACAAATAGATAATGTATCTTAAACCCAAAAAACAGCAAAACACCTTAAAGTGACAGATAAAATAAAAAAACAACCTACCATAAAAACAAAATAAAAGAATACAGCCTTTTTTGAAATTAAACACAAATAGAGAAAACCCAATCAAAACCAAAAAAACATATACACCAAAAGATTAGTTTTCATAAAACTAATTTACTAATATAAATAAAATAATCACTAATACCAAAACAAATTTGGATTGTAAGTAACACAACAAAAACGTAAAAAAAAACCCACAAACATGTTATCATTAAGCATTTTTTTGCGCTGTAGGCCAAAGTTGCATTTGGAAAGTCATGCTCCTTAACCGCACTAGCAGAAACCCTACTATGATTTTTCTCTCATTTGCTTGATTTGCCCCCCCCCCCAAACGTCTCTTAAAAAAATTACCCAGCAGCATCTTAAATAATTCATTATTCTCAGATTTGAATGCATGATGAGACTTGTGTCTTTAGCTGGAATGAGTTTCTAGACTAAAGGTTTCTTCAGAAAAATGTACCAAGTCTGCAACACAGATTACCAATAGTGGCACGCTATGAGTTCAGTGCCCGTATTCACAAAACATTGACTTAACCAACAGAGTTCTCCTAAATAGGCACTAAAAGATTTTATAGCTAGAGTTTTTTCCGTTTTAAAACATATTCACAAAGCTCGAACACAATTTTACTAAGGATATAGATAATCTTAAGCTAAGAGTAGGGCGGGTGTTGACCTCATTTAGTGTCACGCATTCCGTATTCATGGACTGCCGTCTTATTCACCACCAGAGGTCACCCTTCCCTTTACATTGACTCTCGCAAAACTCAAACTGTTGCATAGCACCCCGGACTACATATCCCATCATTCCTTGCACGATTTGCACACTGCACTGATTTGCACTCATTTCACACAGCTGTTTCTAATCACCTCACACACTATATAACACCCACTCTAACCACAATTCTCTGCTGAGTATTGTTTAGCCTGTACCCCCTTTCCGAGTCTCCGTGTTTTCCTTCCGAGTTTCTGTGTTTTCCTTGTTTTGCCTTGCCTTTTTTTTGCGGTTTCTGATCTTTGCCTGTTTTGCTGGATTTTTCCCTCTCGTCTCGCCCCTGTGATTCTGTCTGCCGATCGGTGACCTACGCTAGCCCTAGGACTATTCTTGTGTTTTTGCCCGCCATATACCTGTTTGCCATTGGTCGACCCTGCCTGTTATACCACGTCTCTTTAATAAAAGCTTGCAGATGGATCCACACGTCTCACGTCTCGTCAGCCCTGTGTCAGTGTAATACTCAGCCCTACAAGGACCCAGCAGCTTTTCTGAGGAACATTGGCCAGGCATGGACACAGCAAGGTTAGCCTTTAAACAGGGTCCACGATCATTGGAGAACTATATCTGAGAGTTTTTAGCCATCGCTCACTATTCAGACTTACCAGACTGTGTTTTGATAGACTTTTTCTGTGATGGCATTAAATCAATCCGCTTTAGGGCTACGCGCTCGACGGCGAGGGTCACCGTTCATCCTTTGCTTAAGAAGTAAATACACTATTGCCGCTATATCGTTTCATTGATTCTGTCCTTTGTTACTGTGTTCGGGCAATCTCTTTGTTTACTGTGGGTGTCGTGGAGGAAGAATGCGACACAATGTCTGTGACTGAATTGGTGGCTGTACCAGAGCACGCTCACAAAGTGGTGGCGGCAGCGGAGCCTGATCGCAAAATGGCGGCCAATCTAAAGCACGCTCACAAGATGGCGGCGACAACGGAGCACACTCACAAGATGGCGGACAAAACAGCACCCAGTCATGTCACCCGTTGATCATCATGGAGTCAGGGTCAAAGTAACAGTTCACGTTATCCTGAGTTAGTCCACAGCTAATCATGTCCTGCGTCAGTCAAGTCACAGTTGATCGTTCAGGCGTCAAGTCAAGTCACGTTGATCTTCAGGAGCTCAGAGTCAAGTCACAGCTGCTCTTCATAGTCAGTCAAGTCACAGTTGATCTTCGGAGTCAATTCAAGTCACAGTTGATATTCCGAGTCAAGTCCCAGTTGTTCTTCATGAGGCAAGTCAGGTCACAGCTGATCTTCATGAGTCAAGTCAATTCACAGCTGATCTTCATGAGTCAAGTCAGTCAAAGCTGAGCTTCATGAGTCATCACAGCTGATATTCAGGAGTCAAGCACAGCTGGTTTGCCTGAGTCGTCAAGTCAAGTCCAGTTGATCGGCATGAGTCAGTCACAACTGATCTCATGTGTCAAGTCAAGTCGCAGTTGGCTCGTTATGAGTCCAGTCAGTACTCACTGTGTGGGCCTGCCATTAGCCTCGTTACGTCTACAGCTGATCATGCGTGAGTGACTCCTCGCCATTGTCTCGCTGTTCGATCCCAGGATTCTCGTCACGTTCTCAACTTGCTCTTCCATAGGTCAACGTCACACCTCAGTTCTTCAGCCAGATGCATGTTGCAATCACAGCTGATCTTCCCAAGTCGAGTCACGTCCTGTCTGTTACACCCAGTTTCTCAAGGTCAGTCCTTCGGTATCCCCAGTCTGGTATCCAGTGTGAGGGATGCACCCTGGTGTCTGCACGCACCGCTGGTATCCCCAAACTCACTCACTCTAACCCTTGTATTTATGAACTCTCTGCCTGTCCGGTTCCGTCACCAAGGAAGCCGTCTATGAACTCTCTGCTCGTCCGGTTCCGGCCAAGGAGGCCGTCAATGAAATCTCTGCCTGTTCTGTTCCGGCAGTAGGTCCTCTGGGAACATCTTTTTTTATTGGTTCATGTCCCTGCTCATGGCTTAATAGGCCGTATTACGAACATCCTGCTTGTTCTGTCACGGCTATGGCAGGCCGTCGGGGAATCTCTCATCCTGTCCTGTTCACGGTTATGGAGGCCATTTGGAACTTTGTCTTGTCCCACCCCAGGCGCGGCGCCCCCTGAACGCTCAGTCTTTTCTAGCAACCCCAATATTCTGTCTGTGTTGGTCTGTCTCTGCTCTCAAAACTCGTTTGTTACATTCCTCCGCCATGTTCTCCGGATCGTGTGGTTCACGCGGGGAGGGGGGTTCCTGTTCCCGTCGGCTTCGCCGTGGTGGTCCTCTGTCCGCCGGTGGTGTCTCTGTCGTTCTTGGTTGTCTTAACTGTTCTGCTCTGCCGTGGTTGTCCTCTGCCCCGCCGTGGTGGTCTAGTGTCTGGTTCTGGTGGTCCTCTGCTCCGCCGTTGTGGTCCTCTGCCCCGCCGTGGTGGTATACTGTCTGGCTCTGGTGGTCCTCTGCCCCGTCGTGGTGGTCTACTGTCTGGCTCCGGTTGTCTTCTGCTCCGCCGTGGTGGTCTCAGCCTCTCCGCCGTGCGCTGTCTTCTGCCGCCGTTGTGATCTTCGATCCCGTCTGCTCTGCTGGTGGTGTCCTCTCAGCTCCCGCCGTGGCTCTTGCCTCACTTCCCCTGGTCTCTCTCCTATCCTTGGACTAGCCCTCCGTCATCCCTCCCCCTGTCTTCCGCCTCCGCTCCCACCCCAATACGGGTATCGTTTCGTGTTTTGGACGCGTCTGGAAGCCGCTCCTGGTTGGGGTGGGTGGTGGGGTCTCTAGTGTCACAATTCGGTTCATAGGAACTTCTGTTTATCAACCACCAGAGTCACCCTTCTCTCTTGACTTGAACTCTTGCCAACTCAAACTGTTGCATATGCACCCCGGACCTACTATCCCATTCATATCTTGCACGATTGAAACACGGCACTAGTGTTTTTGCACTTCACGTTCCACACAGCTGTCTCTAATTCACCTCCACTCACTCATCAGAACAACCACTCTGAGTAGTGTTTGCCTGTCCCTCCATTTCCGAGTCTCACGTGTTTTCCTTTCCGAGTCTCTGTGTTTTCCCTGTTTTGCCTTGCCTTGCCTGTTTTTGTGGTTTCTGATCTTTGCCCGTTTTCCCTAGACTTTTTCTCCGCTGCCTCTCACATCTCGCCCGCTTGATTCTGTCTGCGATCATGACCTTATCGTCTATGCCCTAGGATATCTTGTGTATTTTGCCTCTTTAATAAAGCTTGCAGATTAGGATCCTCACTTCTCACGTCTCGTCAGTCCCCGTTACCTATGGGGATGAGTATCCAGCATGCTACAACTATGCACACGGTGATTGTGACTGATAGTCTCTGTCAAGAATTCGATTCATAGAAGTACTGTAGCTTATTTATGTTGCAATAACTTCAAATAAAGTTTAATAAATCAATGTTACATTGCCACATTCAAATAACTATTTAAAGTGTGTGCAGGTCTAAAGTGACACTATTTAACAATATAATAATAATAATATATATGTATATTATATTATATATCTAGATAGTACCTGTGGGTATGTTCAGCTAATTGTCACCTGTAATGCTTCTTGTAAAAATGTGTGAAGATACATATAAACAGTCTTTTTATTAACAAGTAGAATATCATGGCTGATAGTAAGACATGCAAACAAAAAAGAACACCAAACTGGACTCAAGAACCGCTGTTACTTCTTGCCCAATTGGTTAATGAAAACAAGCATATAATCAAAGGAAAATTTGAAAGTTTGGATAACCTCCAAACCAAAGGCGATAACTTTTTTTTAAATCACATTATCGTTAAATGTTTCTAAAACCTTTACGTTCCGAGGCAGATTGCTCGCAACTGCCTTTTAGAACATTTTGTGGGTTTGGTCTTAGTGACTAAGAGTCCTCTTCACTACTCCTAACGTTTCACAGATTTAGGAGCTAGTTTTAGCGCTAAAACACTTTGTGAAATACTCTTAAAGCAAAAATGTAGGAGTCCTATAAATTTAGGACTGACACGCCCATTATTTTAAAGATTTTTTCCTAAATCGGCGAGTTATGAGATACTTTTATCCTTAAGATGTTTTGTTAATAAGGGTCCAGATGTTTAGCAAAAGTACAGTAAAACTGATTGTTGGTGAATTTCACAGCTTGTGAAAGTTAGGTGAGGAGAAACTGACTTATCAAGTCCCCTTCACTGAACATACTGTAGCTTATATTTAGGCCGATGTTAAAATCACATAATTACAATACTTAAGACACTTTTAAGTGGCGAAGGAACAAACAAATATCAATACACAGAATGTGATATTGTCTTTTGTGTCATAGTCTTAGGTGAGATCTCAAACAGCAGCCTGAATGATATGACAACATACAGTACAAACAATCCCCACAGACATACATTAAAATGGCCTTTATACATCTACAGGATCATAGGATGATTTGCTTCATTTATCCCTTACCGAGACCATTTTTGGGTTTGAGTGAGCATGGACAGTCCAGTTGGGGTTATGAAGTCTCAGTCTCTGAATCAAAAAGTATCCCCCAGTTGTTTATCTGTGTGTGTGTGTGTGTGTGTAGGTCATATTTAAAGTGTTTATTATTTTTTTTATTTATATATACTTTTTGTGCTTAGAGATATGAAAATCACTTTTTTAAAACATGTTGTAGATGGAATTAAGAACCAAGCCAGTGTACTTTCTTAAGGAATAATACATATATATTTCATCCTTCCCCAAATGCAGTTGTAAAAAGTATAGTATTTTACAAATTAATTGGAGTGCACTAAGTTTGTGCTAGAGGAACAGGTATGAATAACTACATTTAAGAGTTATTTTCAGTTTAGTATAGACATGTCCATCATTTGTAGTATACTTGGTATGAAATAAATGCATTTCAAATACATTTAATTATATTTATTTTTCACTAGGGGAAGCATCCAAGGAATTAAATTAATTCAAGGAATTAAACACCACGACGGTGTGCTGCTCACCAATGATTCTTTGGCAGAAGAAAATACCTAAAGTAACTTGCAATATTGTAAAAATGTGGTACCCGTTGCTCAGTAAAACTTTTCAGGCAAAATACATTAATTTCAATAGAAACCCATGTGTTTCAGAGTTTACTGTAGGTGCAGTCACATTTACCATTGTTCAATTAATTTTCACATACGAAATCCAGTCATTCAATGGAACTCTAGGCGATTGTAAATTCTGGCACATGATTTCCACACGAAGATTTCATAATGTGTTCAAGTTACTCATGCAAATTTGCTGTACTGATCAACAGAAAGCTGTTTGGTTTAAAAGTAACTTCTTGACAGTAGCAAAATTTTGCTAATGTGAAAGCACTTTAAGTAAGTAGTCTGAGCAACAGCATTCTTGTAATATGCTTAATTATATGTCATTGGCCTAGCTGGGAATTTATCATACATTTCTTAGTATCAGAAATCACACTCTCACTTCTCTTTCACATGTCAGGGCTAATAATAGCAATGTGTTCAGTGAAACTGTTGCGTATAACGGTTGTAACAATATCAAACAGTCTTTTTTTCTGTATCTTTGCTCACTGCCAGTGGTGAGATGTCAAGCTGAGATAATAGATTGAAATGCTCTGTTCACTTGACCCCAATGTGTCATGCTGCACACCTCAAACTTCCTACAATCTCCAGCAAAATCAATGGGAGAAAAAGATCTTACACAGAACTTAGAGACACTTAACCCCAAAAGAACAGGATCTCTTAGAAGTGAGAATGAAAGCGTCATAGAGTGTGTAAGGTATTGTGGGTATTACCATTATGGGAACAGATCACAGGAGCAGCTTCATGCCCCACTAATGAGTGTGCGAGCTCAGGACATGAATTATAAACACCACATACACAGTTAGCGGTACAGGTCTTTACCAACTGATATTAGATACACTTGGAATAAGACTTACAAACATTAAAAAAGGATTCATTGCACATTATTCCAAAGAAAGTATGAAGAACTTTACAATCTTTCATCAAATGTAACATCTTATATTGAACCATCCAATCAAATCCTGATGGATAAAATCCCAACCTACTTTAATTCCATTGAGTATCTTGTTTCACTCTGAAATATGTCAGATTCTGGAAGTATTATTGGCTGAAAAATGCCATTTCATACTGACTTTAATATGCATCATTATGCAAATTGTGCGTAAAAAGTTCTATGTGAAGAACAGTTGTAGCAGTGCCAAATCCTCACAACAACTAATGCAGGCATGTTTGTGGAGAGAGATTTAATGTACTGTAGTGTGGGAAATGTTTTTTTTACTATGCATAATCGTTTCATGGTTTTCGAGGATGCGGATAAAGGCCTACTATTCCTTTTGGCATTTGATTGCACTAACTAGACATTCTCAAACTTTCTGCTAAACCCCTTTGACTTAAATATTTTCTTGATATTTTTCTTGAAGTTGATATTTTAATGATTTACAAGATATCTGCATGTCCACAATTCTTTGATGTCGGTAAAAAAGTCACATGACATGCAGGTAAACAAAATATTTCATCTTTTTTAGCAAAAGTTGTTTTTTTATTTAAAATGTTAAAATACATTTTTTACATTTTTAATTATTGTTTTAAATTTATGTTTTTTTTTTCAGGATTTAATTATTAAAAGCAATAGCTTTTCATTAACTCAAGAATGCCATGCAGTTCCCTCCTGAACCCCAGTTTTGGAAACCCTGAGATATACAAATGAATGTGTGCCAAAATGCTCTAGAGTTTGAATAGACATCTGTGACATCAACAATAAAAGCTATAGAAATTATTTTCTGTTTAATTTTCCTTTTTGCATTATTATCGTTTATTTAATTCTTATTTTTTAATTCTGCATGCAAAAGTATGGCCTTTGAAGATGTATCTGAAACATAGACTGTATAAAAACATGGACGTAGTGTCTCTCGAATATTTCTGAAGAGTATTTTGAAGCCCAAAGTGGGTGGAGCTGGCAGTCGCCATCTTGGCAGCACGTCACCGCGCATCACCTCCGGATAATTGAAAATGGGCAAAAAGGCGGGACGTGGGTGGAGTTGAGGTGCCTGGTTGCTGAAACCACACCCACCTAGCTCGACAAGCACCACGCCCTTAATTATGCAGAAATTTAAGGCTTAATATAATTTAAACTGATGAGTTATATTTAAAAAATCACCCCCCTCACAGTTGTCATGATGGGCAAAATTAGCTATATAGACCAAAACCACTTTTTGTACCAGGCTGTAAACATTTTTTTTTCCCGCTGTAAAGTTTTTAACATTGGGGGTCTATGGGATTGACTCCCTTTTGGAGCCAGTCAATGAATTGCAGTTTAAGTCACTTCCGTGTTGGTTTCAAGAGAGAGACCAGAAGGGCCGCATGAACAATAGGGCTAGTGGTGAAGCCCCGGCACCCAAGTAAGGAGGGGGCCCGTGATTGGCTGTGGAGTAGATTGACTTGCCATTGGTAGCACTGATCACCAAAGTCCCACCACAGCCCCCAATTATTAGCGCTGTTGTTCTTGAGTGGAGCTTTACCGTAAAATTCCATGCATTACCATTGGGGATTGAAATGTCAGCGTTTGAGTTTGGTTTACTAATCAAATGCATTTATTCCATATTTGACTTTTGAACGACCTACATCTATCAGGGGATTTGTGTGCCTTTATTGGGATGTCCGCATCCACCAATAAATCACCTCTACTCTTCACTTCGTTCCAGTGTAATCTGGAAATCGTCACAGAAAGAAATCTTCAGTAGGTAAAAATGTGAGCTATTCTAAAAAAAAAATGTGTGAGAGGGGCTCACAAAAGTTAAAACTTAAAAGACAAGCAGAGAAAATATGAGTTATTCAGTAAAATCCTCAGCTATCAGATTATTTTACTAAAGCTGATGACGAAGTGGAAGTTGTAGAACATCAAGTGGACAGGTGTTACAGTATATTTGGTTCCTGAAATATTTGGTTCCAATGGGTGGTGCATGAGTGAATATTCATGAGTTTCCCCTATTGTGGACACGTTAGTGAAGTTAGGACATGCTCCTTGAGACAATGCGCAAATGAATGGATCAGAAAATATTATTATTTCGGAAAGGTAACAAAGTTTCAATGTCAATCATAAACGGCAACTGTTCACATTTTCAAAAGAGTTTGGTATAAATGTGTTTTGCCTGATTGATTACAGCCATTCAGATTAATAGGTAATGCAAGGATACGGCAGCAGGATACGGGGATAGTTAACCCCTTAGCATTCCTGTAAAATTTGCCTAAAACGCCTAAAAAGGCATACCCAAAGTAAATGGCATGCTGTTCTTGAACCATTTTGAGTATACAGGTATGCATGGTTTTGGTCTCTTCTGAAAGGTGATACTCTGAGGTGTGTTCCTCAGCAGTCAGAATCACTGTAAGTCTTACTGGTATTGAGTAATAGAACTTTGAACACACTAGAAAAAAAGAAAAAAAATCTGCCTACATTTATTTTTGTAAACAGATGCCTGCAGATGACTATAGCTGGGAGCTATTAGCTGTAAAATACATTTGGATCACAGAATAAAGTCTTACCAAGCAAAATATTTCAAATTTGATAACAATACCTTAGAAAATGAGTGTTTTACACATGTTTATCTAAGTTTATGTCTAGGCACTTCCCAAAAAAGGCCACTTGGAGACTCCAAATGACCCTTTGTAACCAACGACACATAAAATGCTGCAGTTCTTGAATGCTTTAATGTACTGTCACAATTTTGGGCTCTAACGAAAGGTTACACTTAGAGCTATTCAATTTCTTATCCAGATTCAGCATAAACACATTATTGTGTTTTTTACGATTTTTTGTTTCCGATGTGCTGGTCATCAGGTCCTCTAATATATGGCTTTTGCTGACTGCTCCCAGACTTCATCAATCAAGGTCAGATGATTGTCTGTGATATAACAAAAAAGCAACAAACACAACAGAAGTTAGCAAAAGAAACACCCAAAACACATACACATATAAATCAAACCCCAACACATTTAACACAACACACACCACACACACATGACAGAAGTAGCAAGAAACCTCAAAACAGACAAACCAAATATAAACACACACACACGACAAAAGTTTGCAGGAACACCTCAAAACAAACACATACCTCAATATAAAAGTTAAAAACAAGAGTAATGGGCATTTTAAAAACGCTTAATGCGGAAAAACGCTTAACGTGGCTTAACGTGGCTTAATGTACGTAAACAACGACCAGGGAAACCCAAATTTCTGTCAAAACTTATTTTGTAATAAACACTAACTACTGTCAAAAGAACGAGTCCTTATTCCACAGATAAAGTGAATAATATCACGCTAAGCGCTTTCTCCCCCATAAAAGTCCATTATAAGGTAACTGCTTAACATGGTTTAACGTACCTTATCAATGACTGGGGAAAACCAAATTTCTGTCAAATTTTGCTTATAATAAACACTTTCTGCTGTCAAAAGAACGAGCTCTTATTCAGCGTATAATGTGAATAATATAATGTTAAGCGTTCTCCCCCACTGGAGTCCATTATAAGGAAACAGCTTAATGTGAACGCATCGACGAACTGAGAAAAATTTTGTTCAGTTTAATTTTGTAATAAGCATTAAAAGTAAAGACGTACAGGTTTCTCATGTCTCAGCTCATTATCTCTAATGATCACGCCCTCGCGCAGACAGGCAGGGGTGCTATATGAGTAAATGAAAGGCACAGCAAGTGGCGAACAGGGTCAGACACCCCAAACATGGGCCAACAAACGTTTATTTCAAGAGTTTATTGATTTGTTGCGCTTTTGGATCATACGTTTAGAGTTTCCTATAATGACTCTATGGGGGAAAATACTTAATGTGATATTATTCACTTTATACGTTGAATTAGGCTTGTTCTTTTGACAGCAGCAAGTGTTTATTATAAGTAAAATTTGACAGAAATGGGGTTTTCCCGTCGTTGTTTAAGGTCTGTTAAACACGTTTTAAAGCTGTTTCCTTAGAATGGGACTTTCTATGGGGGAAAAATGCTAAAAGGGATAATATTCACTTTATCTTGGCGTAAGGGCTAGTCTTTTGACAAGTTATAGTGTTTATTACAAGTAGGTTTGAAGAAATGTGGGGTTCATGGTAGGTGTGACATACGTTAAGCCAGCCGTTAGTGTTTTAATGTCCCTTTTTTTAAAATATGAGTAATAACATAAATGTATATGTATAAAGATATAAAATTAATATATAATAAATAAAACACTACGTGATGAGATGATGTCTCCTCCATCCCCAAAAAACATCTCTCTGGACGTCAATGGACACCTACAGCAAGTAATTTTGCGTTTAAAAGACGTCTATTAAACGTCTAAATATAGCATAGACGTCTAGGCTAAAACAAGGCTAATTTTTGGCTGTCAGTGAAAATTTAATAGATGTTTAATCATAGCCCAAGAATAGACTAGTTATCAATTAGACGGCTAATAAACGACTACGTATATATGTCTAATAGACGGTGAATATGGGTCTAAAACGAGGCTAAATTTGGGCTGTCAGTGGAAATCTAATAGACGTCTAATCATAGCTCATTTATAGACTAGTCATCAATTAGACTGCTATTAAATGACTACATATATACATCTAATAGACAAAATGGCAATCCATACATACAGCTTTTATTAAGAAAAATAACATTTTTGACAACCTAAGACAATACAAAATGATAAAAATAAAGAAAATGAATGACAAAATAAAATTTTATAAATACAATACACATAAATATAAATATTATGATAAAAAATCTGGAATTTTTAACAACTTAAGATAATAAAAATATAAAAATGAAAAAAAAAATAAGATAAGAAATAAGAAAAAAATCTAATACAAATCAAGAGCACGTTATCACACTTAACATTAAAACATTACGGATAAATGACAACATAAAAAAAGATGAACCCTTTTGTTGGTTTACTTTTAACAAATAAAACAATCGACAGTGAACTTAAAGGAAATTATTAATTATTGGTTTTATTTCTTGTTAAAAAATGCCTCCCAACTGCATTCCTCAAGTCCAACTCTGCTGCTGCCGGGAAGTTGGTCATCACAGCATCTGCCAAATAAGAAAGAAAAAAAAGCACAAGAAAAGCTTGATATTATTTTTTACTTTAATTACACTAATTGTGACAGGGAGTCATTCTCTTTTGCTTGGATGCCAAGTAAAAACAAAAACGGAATATATTGTGTATCACCATTCAGTGTGTTAAAAAGAGAAGCTCTCTGGTAAATGTTGTGTTTTATACACATACCTGTACCTCTGATGACCGAGAACAGTGCAGTTTTTTCAAATGCCTCTTTCTGCAGCGGACCACCCCCCTTAATGTTGAATTTGGACATGAGGGAATTTTTTTAAAACCCTAAAATATAATACAGATTGAGGTGGTTAACAATTGCAGACAAAGTTTGACATTTCAAAATTACCAGTAAAGGAATTATTTTTATATGTCTGATTTGCGTTGTAGCTTATTGAGTATTGACACCACAATGTTTGATTAATGTGGCAAGATTTGTAGGCTTTACCTGTCCAGCATCCTTCTGGCACTGTCTTTGAGGTTTCTTCCTTCAACTCTGCACAACTTTGACACCTGAATAACACATGCCAATGTCAGGCGGGTAGTATTATATGCGTCCGTGTACAAGTGTTTACCAACCTTAAACACTGATGCCCATTGACCTGCAAGTTTTCCATCACTAACCCTTTAAAACTCTTTATTCCAACAGTTTAAGTTTTTCCCTATTAGCGCCCCCCACAATCTGTCTTTGCCTCCAAAATTGTCTGGCACAACTGACTTCATAACAACACAGTGATAGCTGCTGTAACTAAAAAGTAACCCAGTACACACATTAACCTCAAATGTACATGGAATAATAAATTCACCCCCTACCGTTTTATTTCATTATATTTTCTGTTTGTACTGTAGGTTTTAATGCTGCATTGCCCATCTGAGCTATTTGCACTTATTATTTGTATTCTTAAGCTTTACTATTAATTTGGAAGTTTCAAAATAAATCTTATTGTATTTGTACAATGACAAAGATATTCTATTCAATTAGCTCATGCTCTCTCTGTATCTAACAAGCCATTGTTCAGTAATAAATTCAATATAATAATTAAAATAAATGATGGACTTTGTCAAAGATGAGAGCTTTAGTGAGGAAATGTTGTTTTGGAGAGGTTTTTTTTTTTTTTTTACCATTGCTGCCCGGATCTTTTCCAGATGTTGAAACTTCTCAGTTTCTCCAATTCTTCTGAGTGTGTTCACTGTACAAATTAATATGGATTAATCTTTGTCAAAGCTGTGTTTGTTCTGTTGTTTGCTCTTTCGCCTCTTCTTGTGCTGTTTTAAAATCGATTGAGTTTGTAAACACATACAAATGATAAAACTTTTACTCTATTAAATTTTGCAATTAATCCTCTGAATACATGCGTGCTGAACCGTGGCCTAGTCACGTGTCACTATCAAATACGATCTGCTCCCTTCACTAAAATGTCACAGTTCCTAAACATGATAACAAATAATAAAAAATGAACACGTCAAAACGAAAACACAGATACTTACAAGACCAAGTAGGAATGTCCTTTATCGTTTGTTGTTTGCCCGCTGCTCTCCGACAAGTAAACTTAGTGCTCTCTCGTGTAAAAAAAATTCAAACACAACACTGATCTCTAACTCTCATGTCTCCCGTTGCCAGTAGTCATGTCTCAGTAGGGCTAATTGCCATCTAGCGGTTGGGAATTGTAATTGCATTTTTATTTATAAAATGAAAGACAGCATAATATCAATAATATCATATAATGTGTATGAATGTAACATTTAACAGCTTGTGGGATGCATGACATCATATTATAAAATGCAAGTATACTTTTGAAACATTTAAATTAGCATTATTTTTGGCATAATAAATAATGCTATATTTAATAATGCTGTAAAATAATTAAAATATAAAATAATGCTAATTTAAATGATTCAAAAGTTTACTTGCATTTGACAAGAAGCTGCGTGGGCGAAAATTACATGTAAACAATTTTAAGGCTATTTTGGCTATGCTCATCGCTGGTCTAGTTACTGGTGTAGGGGTATAGCCAAGCCGTTAAAATTAGACCACAGATTGCCTCGATTTCGCCAGGTGGGCTAAAAGCAGACTACACGTAGCCCGTCTAATTTAGAGCTAAATCGTGGTTACATATAGACCATGTCATGAAATTACACTTATATCTTTGTAGATATTATTGACACTGCATACATGATGGGATATCAACCATCTCATGCACTGCCTGGCCAAAACTACAGTGAATGAGGTTTGACTATAAGTGGGCTACAGATAGCCGCTCTGACTACGAGCTAAATTGTGGCTACGCTCAGGCTACATATTGAACATGTCAAAGAAATGAAACCAAACACCTTGTAAACGCTGTTGACTTTGCTTACATGATGGAATATAATACATCTCACAAGTTATTTTGCCAAAAAACGACATGAAACCAAATTCAAGGTTATTTGGGCTAGAAGTGGGTTACTAGCCGGACTATATCGGGTCTATACTTAACCGAGACGTAGAAATGACGGCTATTGCTTGCTGGGATCACTCTCTCCGTCAAAAACGCCATCACTGTCCGGCCAAGCACATTGTTCAACAACTACTTAGGGCAAAATGTTTGTTTTTCTCGTTCTCTTTGCCATTTTTCACCTCTAACCATCTTTCACCCATAAACTCTCACAAAACGCTCTTTATGCACGGACGCACGAGTCACTATAATCTTGACGCACAGACTTCTGTGCAACAGGTTGAACCGTCCTAATAAAGCTGCATATCAATCTTTTCAGAATTTCATTAGCTATCAGAAACGACAGTCATTTGCAAACTTTGATGCAATTGGATCGATCTACTGTCCATCAAAGCGAGGGCGGCACCATCCTTCATCCTGGGAGCTCTTTGGCTATCGCTGCCTGTTGACACCTCTTAGATGCAGCTATTGGTTCAAATGACATGTCAATCAAAAGGGAAGAGGTCAGCGGCTATTTTGACATCAATAAATCCGTAATGTTTACATGTGAAAAGAAGCTATACTTCAGAATGCGCCGAAGATTTGATCGCTCCATCGGCTAATTTGAAATGATACTTCTACATTCCGTGGATGTTTATCAACATATAAATGTGTTATGGACTAAATATTTCACGGAATTGGTTAGTCTGGACCCTTTACAGTGTAACTACACCCTTTTTGTTGGAATGTTATGAATTAGTGGACTAACAGGAGGCTTCATAGGTGAGTTCCTTCAGTTTTGTTATTGTTTATTTGGTTGTTGGTGGTCTGACAAAGACACTGATTGTACCTGCTGTGTTGATTGTATCTTAAAATGCATCATTTGAATCACAATAATCTCAGCTTTCCAAAGATATATGACATGTTTGCCTTTATTTTTTTGAGTTGTTGTATGTCACGAAGTTATCCCTCAAAGCATGCAGTGTCCCGTGGGCGGTACTGTCACGAATCTGGTCTATGAACTTCTGTTCATTCACCACCAGAGGTCACCCGCTCACTACATGGACTCTCACACTACACAGACTGTGTTTATGTCATCCCGGACTACATATCCCATTATCCGTTGCACTGATTGCACACAGCTGTAACACACACTCACCTAAAAGCTATTACACACACTATATAACATCCACCCAGATCCTGTTCAAGTCGCAGAGTATTGTCTGCGGTTATTGATCTCCAAGTTATAGTACTTTACGGAGTCATTTCCCTGTCTTAGTTTCTAGTTCTTAGTCTCAGTTCCTAGTTTTAGTCTAGTCTAGTCTCGTCTCATGTTTCCTGATTTCTGATTTTTGCCCATGTATCTTGGATTTACCTTTTGCCTTGCTGTTTTGGACTGTGTTTGCCCCTCGCCTCGACTATTGCTCACGTTTACGGATTACCTCTTTTGTCAAGCCCTCTGGATTACATTCGCTGTCGTCTGACTCAAGCTGACTTCTGTCTTGCCTGTGCCATACCTGTTTGCTGTTGTTCGACCCTGCCTGTGTTTTTTGACCATGTTTATTAATAAAAGCTTGCATACGGAGCCGCACGCCTCTCGTCCCGTCGGCTCCGTTACAGGTACACTGGCACTTTATGAGGCTAGACTAGTACAATTTAAATTGACTTGTCGAGCGTTGTGTTTGCCTTTTTTTTTTTTTTGTTTTTTTTTTAAATTTGTGAAGCTTTAAAAATCATGTGAATAGTTTGTGTCAACAACAATATACCCCAACAAATGTATCTGTGGCCTATTAAAATGTATGTAAGCCTAAGCTACCCTGGTGTGATTATTCTGTGTTGTCTTTAATTTCTTGCTCATTTTGTAGATAACCATTGTTTCCCACACTCCCTTCACACTCCCATCAGCAAGGATGAAGTACCCCTTATCTACACCATATTACAATTTTTTTCTCGCTTATATTTTACAGGTTATTATAACATTAAAATCACAAAGCAACATCAAAATCTTTCCACCGACACTGGTTGGGATCATGATTGTCAACTGCCAGGGACCAAAAAAAAAAAAACTTTTACTCACAATAATCTCAATGTATTCCTTTAGGTTCCACAGAAAAAGACAGTCATACAGGATAAACCAACATGAGGGTGACAGAATTGTAATTTTTGGGTCCACAAAATATGTTGTCTGTTCTTTAACCATATGTTGCACTGTGGATGTAGGTGAAAATAATTTCTTAAAAGCAACCTTTATGTCATATATGTGAAAGCATCAAAATTGTAATTATCCATTGTGGTGTGTAAATCATGTTTAACGTTCTCAAATCTTATTCAGAGGTGTCTTTCTCATTTTACAAGTGCACATACATCGATAAAGGCATGTTGCACCATTTCCATCATGTCAGAAGGGGGACAGAAATGTCAAATGTAATAATAATAATAATTATTATGTATGTTTGTCTTTTAATTGGCTAAGAAATAAAATACTGCTGGACAATAACCAATAATTTGAATACTGAATTTCTTTGTTCTTCTCAACACAAAAAATAAAATATTTTGAAGAATGCTCATAACCAAAAAGTTTCTTGTCTCCATTGACTCCCATATATATTTTTTCACACTATGGAAGTCAATGGCTACCGACAACTCTTTGTTTACCAACATTCTTCAAAACATCTTCTTTTGTGCTCAACAGAAAAAAGAAACCCATACAGGGTTAGAACAACAAGGTTGAGTGAACAATGACAGAATTTTCTTTTTTGGGTGAACTATGCCTTTAAAGCAGCCTAAAATAACTGCTGTTGCCATTTGTGTCAATAATGTTAATCAAACATCAGAAAGAAAATCACTCACTGTCCTTGACTGAATTACGTTTGTAAAATAAGAATGAAATAAACTGAATTAGTGCTGTCAAAATTAACGAGTTAACGCATCGACTAATTTTTTTATATTTTTTTATTTAATACGTTATAAAAGTAGGCTACTTAAAGCAATTAACGCAGGGGCGGAGTTAGGGTTGGCCACCCCACTCACAACTGCTGTTTCTGTCTGTTTTGTTTTTGACAAGAATTGCATTTATTTAGACGCAGAACGTCTTTACTAGCACATCAAACAGACTTTTTGGATGCGCACTCCAACTTCGCCTCAGCGCCAGGCGCTAGTGAAATGAGCATGGAAAAGATACAGGTGACGAAGGAAGCATAGCTCAGTTTTAGAACAACAGTGAATTGCGGTCAGATGAGATGTTGTCAGGCCATATATCAGTAAAAGCTCTAGCAGCGGCACGCTAGGGCTTATGCCAGGTAGGGACCGTCTACAAAGTACATGTGGAAGGATAAAACGATTAATGGTTTCCCTCAGTTAAAAAAACAAGAGTAATTTGTGGACCAAGGTCTTTGAAAGATACAAAGACGAACACTTTTAATGCTCACTTGAATTTAAATAAGAAATATTGTAAACAAGATATGTGATAGTGGTTATTGTTACTATTAATAAATATATTAACAAAAGAAAAATAATATTAAAAGTCATTGTCATTCCATGATTTAGTGGTTATGCAGTAGGCTTATTCCAGGTGCTTGTGAGAACATTTTAATGTTGGTTGTATTCACAGAACTATGACACAAAAAACGTACATGCTATTGAAATTTAAACCAATAAATAAATTAATTTAAAACAAATACACTCTTCTGTATCAACCTCATGGTGTGTGTCTTGTTACTGTTTTTATAAGAACATTTTAATATTTGTTTTAGTCACAGAATGATAACAGAACACATGCTATTGAAATTCAACAATTAAGACAAAGCTGGCAGTGTTGTTTTGCAGTTGTTTTGACTTGAGTTCAAATTTTTTATAAATTAATTTAGAACACACACAGTTTTATATCACAACTTATATAGGTGTGTCTTGTTTCAGTTTAGACAAACATTTTGATGGTGGTTTTAGTCACAGAACTTAGATACAGAAGATAGAACACATACTATTGAAAATGAAACCAATACATAATTTAGTTTAAAATAAATACAATCTTCTATCTCAGCATTAAAGGTTGTGTCTTGTTACAGATTTCTTAAAGAACATTTTCCAGCTGCTTTCACTGTCAAAAGAGATGCAGAAGTCACACTATTGAAATTCAAGAATCACTTGTGAAGCCTTCCAAAGAGTCTTCAGTATTACTGCCCCCTAGAGGAAGATACTGCAATTGTTTTGAATGAGTTTTACATTCAAACCTTTAATAAATTAATTTAAGGTGACCTTGACCAGACCCAGGGCAAACTCCATACACATCTCACAGAAACCAACAGATGTCTTCCTAGGGGAACTTCATCCAACTTTCTCCGAGCGGCGATGGCCTCTCAGGGTAGTAGCAGTCGCTCCCACCGCAAACTTTTCTTGCAAGAACTCCAGCACTGTACCTATAGCGCAGCTGACTGGGTCCACTGCATGGGCTAAGCTCCAAGACTCAAAGACCTTCCACTTGGCGGAATACAGCCTCCTTGTGGAAAGGGCTCTGGCACTAGTGATAGTTTCCTGAACATCGGCAGGAAGACTAGAAGTCAAAGCTGGTGGCCTTTGATGGGCCATACCCACAGCTTCCAGATCTCGGGTTGAGGGTGCCAGATATTGCCATGAAGCTGAGATAGCAGATCTTTTCTGATCAGATTCTCCCACGGAGGGCGATCTAGAAGAGAAATCAGCTCCAAGAACCATGTCTGAGACGGCCAGAACGGGGCTATGTCTAGGAGACAGACCTCACTCTCCTTCACCCTGCACAGTACTGCCGGAATAAACTTGACAGGCAGAAACGCATACCGTTTCCGGTCCGGCCACGGGTGAGCGAACGCATCTATGCCCAGAGATGCTGAAAATGCTTGAAAAGAGAGAGTCCATAGTTTCTGTTACATCATCAAGTTGTTTATTTGTAGTTATTTGTAGTTATCAAGTTGTAGTTATTTGATATGCTAAAGAATTGAGATAAATCAGGAAGATTACTTACAAAGCAGTCTTTTGTGGTAGAAGTAATGGTTCTACCATACTTGTAACAAGGAGTAGAATTGACAGTTTTAGCTATATGAAGTTTGCACAAGATTAGATAATGATCTGAGGTATCATCGCTTGGCTGCATAATTTCAACACCATCAACATCAATTCCATGTGACAGTATTAAATCTAGTGTATGATTTTGACAATGAGTAGGTCCTGGCACATGTTGTCTAACCCCAATAGAGTTCAAAATGTCTATGAATGCTGATCCCAATGCATCATTTTCATTATCAACATGGATATTAAAATCACCAACAACTTTATCTGCAGCCAGCACTAACTCGGATATAAAATCAGCAAACTCTTTAATAAAGTCTGTATGGTGCCTTGTATACAGTAGCCAGTACAAACATCACAGGGGATTTATCATTAACACTTGTTTCTCTGGATAATGTTATATGAAGCACCATTACTTCAAACAAGTTATACTTGAAGCCCACCCTCTGAGAAATACTGAAAATATTGTTATAAATTGTAGCAACACCTCCCCCTTTACCATTTGGACGTGGCTCATGTTTATAACCGTAATGTTGGTGGGTAGACTCTGTGACGAGTCGGCTGCCTCCCCCTAATTATCATCATCACCCCGTCCCTTAATCGCCGCCCTTCGCCAGGCTCCCGACGGGAGTGGGTGTGTGAGAGAGGAGGGGCGCTGAAACAGCCGGGGCTGGCGGCGTGTGATGGGGCACACCTGAACCAAATGGAGCCTCATCACCGCCGCTGTTTAAATGCCAGGCGCGCCTCTCCTCGGGAGACCGGTCTCTTCCCGTGCATGCACGCTGGTGTCCTCGTAGGTCCAGGAGGGGTGCGTAGAGGGACTCCCGTGCTGCCAGAGTCGTGAGCTACCGGACCCGCGGTCCGGACGAGGGCCGCACCGGTTACACGGCCGTCGGGCAAGGATGCCAGTCCGTCTAGTCCCTTCAAGCGCCGTGGGCAACGAGAAGGATGGGCCCCAAAAAAGACCGATGACAAAAGCCGACGCCCCTCGCGTCGCGGACGGAGAGGGTGAGGTGCGTGCGGCCGACGGACTCTGCCCCTACTGGACCCCTCCTTCCTGATCACTGCCCTTCCCTGCACGAAGCCCGCAGCACGACGAGGACACCAGATTCCCTGTTTATTTGGCCTCTCTAGGAAGCCCATGAAGAAAGATAGTCTAGATAGAAGACCTTTTCCCTGGACACATTATTGTTTGATTTTATTTGTGAATAAAAGCCTCTCCGAGGCCTGACACCACACCCCCTGTGTCTGTCGTGTGCTCGAATACCCTACAACTCATTTAAAATAATGTAATCATCAGGTTTTAGCCAGGTTAATTGGTTAAATTGGTTTGGATGGTTTTTTGTATTTTCTAGTTCGGGGAACAGACACAGTCTCTATAGTCTGATATCTAGGTGAAAGAGTCACTATGTGCTGAGAATTAACTGATTTCTGTGACGTGAGGCAGCTAGCAGACGGTCGGTTTAGCCAGTCTGTCTGCTTCCTGATGTGGGCCCCAGTTAGTCAAGTACAAACAAAAAAGACTATGTGCCATATTTCTAGAGAGAAGAGCAGCACCACCCCAGGAAGACCATCTCTTTTCAACAGGTCAGGTCTGCCCAAAAAACTCGTCCAATTGTCTATGAAACCTATGTTATTCTGCGGGGGCACCACTTAGACATCCAGCCATTGAGTGATGTGAGTCTGCTGTGTATCTCATCACCACGGTAAGCAGGGAGGGGACCAGAGCATATTACAGTGTCTGACATCGTACTTGCAAGTTCACACAACTCTTTAATGCTATTTTTAGGGATCTCCGCCTGGCGAAGTCGAACACTATTAGCGCCGGCATGGATAACAATCGTACTGAATTTATATCTAGCATTAGCCAGCACTTTTAAATTTTCCAAGATGTCAGGCGCTCTGGCTCCCAGTAAACATTGGTCTATGGTGGCTGGTGTCTCTATTTTCACATTCCATAAAATAGAAAATTTTTTGAAAATATTAATTTATGTTTTTTATTTGCCAATAACTAGAGCACTTGGATCAGGTGTTCTCAGCGGGTGGTCACTGAGTGGGGAGACCTGTTTGATGTTTTGCTCAGAACGGAAGAGCGGTGTTTTGACCCCTCACAGTTTTGACCCCTCACTATGCCGCCTCACAGTCACCCAGTTGCCCTGCTGCGGAGGCATTGTAACCAGAACCAAACAATGTACAGGACTCCCTGAGCTAGTCGCATCCAAAGCCGTATCTAGAGCCCTCACATTCTTACTATCCTCAATTAAAGTTTGGATGCGTGTCTCTAATTCTGAAATCTTCTCTGTCAGCCTAACTATTTCCCTGCATTTATCTCATATGAATCCCTTTGTCGCAGACAGAGAGAGCTAAACTATACATGTGGCAAGCAGTGCAAACAACAATAGCAGGAGAAGAAGCCATTACTCACCATGATTGATGAATGATTCCGACTTACCACTGTTATTTGATGAACTCGTGAAAAAACAGAGCGAGAGAGAAAAGAAACGGAGCCAGAGAAAAAAAGAAAACAGCAATAGATGCGAATGGAAACACGAAGGACAAGCTAACCGCTAACGAAGGCTAATGCTCTGCACACACGCTGCACTCGCTGTTTTAGAATAAAAGCGAACAATCAAATTAATCTGATTAGTTTATATCGATAATCGATAGATAATATCAGAAATATGGTGGGAATTAAGTTATATTTTATCACTTTAAACAACAGAGAGTGATAGTAAGATAGAGATTCAACAGAAAAGCAAAGCTACATGGAGCTACAATCACAAACCACTCAGCAGCATGGTACACAGGAACGTAATTCAGGACGCATGCTATTGAATTTCATTCAAATCTGTTAATAAATTCACTTAAATGCATGCATGTTATTTAAATAATAATTTTGCTGTAGACACATAACTATAACAAAACATATGCCTTTGCAGTTCAGTTATTAAGAAAAAGTTGTTCATGAGTCCCTTATTTGTCCTGAGCAGTTCAACTGTCCACTGTTCTTCAGCAAAACTCTCCAGGTCCCACAAACTGTTTGTAATTTGAAGACCAGGCTAAATTGTAATAATTTTGTCTTCTGGGAAACATATAGATTTCTTCTGTAGCTTCTGACAAAATTCAGCTATCATTTTTGTCTTTTGGACTATATGTAAACATCTTTGATGCAAAATATCTTACTCAGGACAGTACTAAAAATAACATGCATTTTGTGTGATTAACATTTTGCAGATTTTGCTAGGGTTATGTAAAAGTTTGACAACAACTGAATCTTCATAGAACTATATAAGTAAGAATAATCCCCAGTAGTGGGGTCGAATGGGCCCTTTGTACAGTTTTGTGCTATAACAGCTAGCAAATGTTTATATTTATTTACCTTTTTTCCACTGTCATTTAGAATCACATTTTTAAATGTTACCCTCCAAAATAAACAATAAACAATTAAATTTAATTACATAATAATAATATAATAGTAAGTTGTTTTTCAATAATTCATAGACTTTTGGTTCAGATACACAGCTCAGTTGCAGTCATCCAGTTTTATTATACATTTAACCATCAGTTTTTCTACGTCTGTGTTACAGAGGAGGCTCTTGTTAACCACCTCCTCCGCACCACCAGAGGGAACCATCTCCTGAATATTTAACCATCTTTTATTCGGACTCCATTTCCCATCATCCCTCATACCTGGGACTGATCACACACACACCTGAAACTCATTACCCACGCACACATTTAAGCCGCTCACACACATTGACTCTCTGCGAAGTCTTGATTTGCCCTGACTGTCATTACTGAGAGTTCTAGCCGTGTTTACTTTCATTGTGTTTGACCTCGACCTTTTTCCTGATCTACTGTCTGTTCTCTGCCTGCCCTTACTCAGATTGTTCTCCTGGACTGTGTTTGCTAGCCGCCTGCCCCTGATCTCTTGCCTGTTTCACGACTCCGTCCCTTGCCTAGCCTCTGCTGTATTGCCTTGCTGCTGTATTTGACCCCTGACTATCCCTAATAAAGCTGCTAATGGATCTAAACCCTTCTGACGTGTCGCAAAATCTGTAACATGATTTTTTTAAAAATGGATTGAATACAGCTGTTTCCTGTTTAAATATTTTCTGTATTTACCTGACATTTTAATTATTGATTTTTACTATTTAAATAACATCTGTAATGTGAGTTTTTTTATTTTATTTTATAACAATGTTCATTGAACAGTATCACTTCCTGTTTGAATATATTTTCTGCATTACATGTCACTGAAATAACATGTGGGCCCACCCTCAAAATTTTCTCAAAAGTACAGTAACTTCTGTTAAAAAGAAGCTAGAATGATACTCTGCCTCTTTTAAGAGTGCAAGACTCTACTTTTTAGGTGGTGGTGGTGGCAATGCATATTTGGGATGGAATTAGTAATTTCATGCTGATTTATAAGTGTATGTATGTATGTATGCATGCGTATTTATATCTATAGCTACATTGTAATTTGTGTTGTTCCGTATGTACTATATGTCAAAAAAATTATAAACTATGGGCTGTTTATGGGCTGTTGTACTATATATGTCTCTTTTGGATTAGCATTTGATATATAAAACAAAACAAAACAAACATTAAAGTGTTTTTAAAGAAACAAAATGGACCCTTTGAAAATTGAATTTATTTTTAACTAATTGATGTATTGGTAAATCAGCTTAATAAACCATTTAATTAGCTATTTAGTTTCAATTGCATGTGTTCTCTTATAATTCTGTGACTTAGACCAATATTAAAATATTATTCTAAAAACCAGTAACAAGACACAGCCTTTGAAGTTGAAATAGAAGACTGTATTGATTTTAAATTAATTTATTAACAGGTTTGAATTTAGGTCAAATAGCATCATCAATAGTGTCCTGAATTACATATGAAAGTAAAATCGATAGACATGTAATTTGGACTTTTTGAAAGTTGAAATAGAAGACTGTATTGATTTTAAATTAATTTATTAAAGGTTTGAATGTAAAACTCAGTCAAAGCAACTGCAGTATCTTCCTCTAGGGGGCAGCAATACTGGAGACTCTTTGGAAGGCTTCACAAGCGATTCTTTAATGTCAGTAGTGTGACTTCTGCATCTCTTTTGACAATGAAAACAACTGGAAAATGTTCTTTAAGAAATCTGTAACAAGACACAGCCTTTGAAGCTGAGATAGAAGATTGTATTTATTTTAAACTAAATTATGTATTGGTTTCATTTTCAATAGTATGTGTTCTATTATAGTTCTGTGACTAAAACCACCATCAAAATGTTCTTTTAGGAACCAGTAACAAGACACAGCTTTTGAAGGTGAGATAAAATGCTATATGTTTACACAAAGTATGTGTTAATAGGTTTGATTTGGATTCAATAGTGTGTATCCTAATTTTCTTATGAAAGTAAAAGATACATAAAAATTTGATTTTATGAACCAGCAACAAGACACACCCTTTGAGGTTGAAATGTCAGACTCTGTGTATTTTCAATTAATTTATTCACATTTTTTAATTTTAAACTGTCAAAACAACTGCAATGTGTTCTTCCAGGGGGCAGTGTACTGCACATCTTGATAAGCTTTTTCTCAATTTTTACATTTCAATATGTTTTTATTTATTTATTTATTTATTATTTTTGTCTTTGTTATGTGAATAATATAAACATTGAATTGTTCTTTTAGGAAGAAGCATCAAGACGCACCCTTAGAAAGTTTTTACACTATTTGTCCAAAATACTAGTATGCATATAAGCATTAATGTGTCCCAGTGGTGCTTAGATGGCACACTTTTTCCAGTGGGTCTGTGCATGCTTTTTTGTTTGTTTTTTTGCTAAGCTAATGTTACGCACAACTTCTTGTGCTACGAATGCCACACAGTTTGTATTGGTTCTTTACTTACATTTTTAGTTAAAGTGCTAAGGATTGCAAGGCTGAAGATGACACAGCTGGTTTTAAATGAATGATCCTAAAGTGAAGTAATAATGAATTTAAAGGTACTGAATTTAGCCAGATGCTAACACTAATGCAAACATTACATTATAAAGGGGTTTGTGGTATGTCCCTACTGTATTCTCAAAAGCATGTTTTTCCATATTTGGTGCCATATACTGAAATGACTGACATGTGTGGAAAAACTACACACTTCAAGTTTAATGCCCTTGTAGGATATCCAAAAATGTTAAATGTTTCATAATTCATATTTAAAAATGATATCCAGCACTAACAGTCTGAATAACATAAAAACTAAAATGCTGATAAACAGATTTTATTCACAAACACAAGATGAATCAAATAAGCAATAATTCCTCACAATATGTCAATGAGATAAAACATATTTCATCAGAACATATATTGTACTCTATATTTCTAGCATACATTAATGTAAAAATGATCAAGCTTTGAAACAAAAAGGCAATATATAGATATTAACCATGAATATTATTGCAATTCACAATGGATATATAAATATAAACACTCCACAATAATGATGAATATATCTTTGATAACACTTTACATGAAGTCTGTATATATAATGCTTAATATTATTTTTAACACACGTAATTGTATATCTTTACGTAACCAATAAATACATTTTATAACATGACTCTATGGAATACTTCCTTCTGGAGTAGTCAAATATTTTTAGATAATGATTACTAATATTTCACCACTGTCCATAACAACATACCAGTACAACTCAACCATCTTAAATCATTAAATTTTTCATTTAATTCTTAAATGTAACTAAATATAATATTAATCAATTAAACAGCTTTAGTTTTAATGCATTCATATTTAAAGTCTAGTATTTATATATGTAAGGCATATTATAGGGCATAGTAATATTAATACTATTATATATGCAGACTTCAACTAAAGCTTCTTTTACATCTAAACCAAAGCTTACTTTTACAATATCAATCCCAGAGAAAGAAAAAAAAGCACACTTGTAAAATTCACAATAGTGGTCATAAAAAACAAACCAACAACAACAATAAAAAAAGAGAAACAAACAAACAAAAACAATAATTGGTCCTTTCGCATTAAACACTCTCTATTATTTTAGAGAGCAGAGGAAGTACTACCAAAAGTCATGGCTCTTTGAAAAGTGCATGCTCATTTTAATCACACAAATGTCCGTATGAGCATTATGAATCGGAGTTGCATTAATTAAGGAAAGCCGTCATGCCATGGGCTGCAGAGCCAGTCTCCACTGAGTCTAAGGCATCTGTCCTGCTGTAGTTCAGGCTATAGTTGAGGTTGGTTCTTCTAGTAAGGGTATTGCTTTTGTTTCTTCCCTGCGAAACAGGCGAGCCAGGTGCACAACAACATGGCCGAGGTGGCGCCGGCCCCAGTGCAGTAGTACGCCCAGCCGATCTGACAAGAGCCTGAAGACAAGTCAGAGAGAAAGAGCACTGATTAATATGATACATTACTGTAAATTCCCATGTCAGTTGAGGTGTAACATAAAGTGTACATAATACAATTTTGAGAATACATATGTAACTGTTCTCACATAATATTTATTTGCAAAACGACATTCATTTTCTGCAAATCTGTGCCACTTATGGAGGGATTAGGGTGAGCGGTTCCACAACAGCTTTGGTGCCTACACTCTATTGTTATAAATCATCATTATTGTTTCACATTCTCATTGGTTTGTTGGCATGTGGGTGATTTCATGTGCAAGAAAAGCTGTCAGCGAATTGCTCACCCAAGCAGGAAAATTTTGCTTTTGCTGCCTGAAAATCACATTGTATTGCCAAACTAACTCAACTAAAAAAAAAAGTTGTAGGAAAAGATCTGAACTGCAGGCTGGCCATTTCAGTACCCGGATCCTTCTTGGGAGCATATGTTGTTCTAGAACTTGGATATACCTTTCAGCATTGATGGTGCCTTTCCAGATGTGTAAGCTGCCCATGCCACACGCACTCATGCAACCCCATACCATCAGAGATGCAGGCTTCTGAACTGAGCGCTGATAACAACTTGGGTTGTCCTTGTCCTCTTTAGTCTGGATGACATGGCGTCCCAGTTTTTCAAATTTTGATTCGTCTGACCACAGAACAGTTTTCCACTTTGCCACAGTCCATTTTAAATGAGCCTTGGCCCAGAGAAAACGCCTGCGCTTCTGGATCATGTTTAGATATGGCTTCTTTTTTGACCTATAGAGTTTTAGCCGGCAACGGCGAATGGCACGGTGGATTGTGTTCACCGACAATGTTTTCTGGAAGTATTCCTGAGCCCATGTTGTGATTTTCCATTACAGTAGCATTCCTGTATGTGATGCAGTGCCGTCTAAGGGCCCGAAGATCACGGGCATCCAGTATGGTTTTCCGGCCTTGACCCTTATGCACAGAGATTTGTAACGAATCATCTCATGGGAAATATGAATAATTAACCATAACTAGTTATAATTCATTATGAATATTTAGATCCGCTGTAGATATTTACTGACCTCTCAGGGCCACTGTCTTGTCAATTCTAAGAACGTTACTTTCCTGGTTAAGGGAAATAACTTTCTTACTGTACAATTCTACAAAAGCGTGTAGCATAAATCTGCATGATTAAGTGACTCAGTTATGAGCAAACAATGAACCACGTCATGTGTGATACAAGTAAGTTTTTATTAACTACATAAACGCTTAAACTAGTCTAACAGACTACATAAACACATAAACTGGTCTAACATACACATACACACACACACACATACATACAGTTGGTATAGGAAAGGGTTAACGCTTAACTCCGTACAGAAAAGAGACATAATGAATGACATTTATGGAACCATTTTGAATATTCAGCCGATCTAAGCCTGAGGGAAAACTTCAGATTCTTAGTTCAAACAAACCTTTGTAAAAAGGTGTAACTGATACTTCATGTATCAATTAATAAGACTAAGTTTGATAAAACTTTTTTTTTTTTGGGGGCGAAAAGTCTCGCTGTCTGAAAGAGATTCCTGATGCAATCTAAAGGCCCAAGATCTTGCTGAAGTTGGTCGGTGAAAAGAACCAGTTTTGAGTCAGAGAATCTTGATGAAATGGAAAGATCGAGGCCGAAGCCTGGCACGAGCTTAGCATTTCCGGGAGCGTTTTTTCTCACCACCTCTCAGAATCCCAACAAATCACCGACTGGGGCGTGTCCCTGGAGCCGGGCCTTTAAGGTCAGAGACGATCCTTTCAAGATGGGCTTGTCCAATGAGAAGAGCAGAAATTCCAAGCGGGAGGTTGCAATTGCTGGAGGGTTTACGACCCTTTGTCTCTAAGCATGGTAATTTGCAAATGGACTTGAATCGAAATTACTAAAGGTTCTCAGGACCCTAATATATATTGCCTATGTACCAATATATAATATACACGCTTGTTTCGATCATAAGAAGGCTAATTCATAGATACTAGACATGGTAGAGTTACTTATAGTGAAAGGAGTGTGTTTCGATTATAAGTCTGCATAACTGTATACAATTTCAAAGACCAAATACACAATGTCAATAATATACCCAATGACCTGAAGGCTCATGTGTGTTCATTCAAAGAAAGGTATTCCTATTAACTAATTAGAGAAGAGTCTTCCCTTGTTTTTCCTTATGGGCAAGGAAGCGATTTTCTTCACCTAAATTCCAGGAGGTCGTAAATGTATCGGGTGTCAGCATTGCTATAGAACCAGGGGCCTGTTCAGCTTCCTGGGGTGTTACAGAGTATTTGTTAAATCTAGCTAACAAAATATGTATTGTGTGTTTGAGTGGTCCAGACGCTACAGATTGTTCCAGATTCTCTGAATCTTTGGATGATATTATGCACTGTAGATGATGATAACTTCAAACTCTTTGCAATTTTTCTCTGAGAAACTCCTTTCTGATATTGCTCCACTATTTTTCGCCGCAGCATTTGGGGAATTGGTGATCTTCTGCCCATCTTGACTTCTGAGAGGCATTGCCACTCTGAGAGGCTCTTTTTATACTTTTTATCATGTTGCCAATTGACCTAATAAGTTGCAAATTGGTCCTCCAGCTGTTCCTTATATGTACATTTAACTTTTCCGGGCTCTTATTGCTACCTGTCCCAACGTTTTTGGAATGTGTAGCTCTCATGAAATCCAACATGAGCCAATATTTGCATGACATTTCAAAATGTCTCACTTTCAACATGTTATCTATATTCTATTGTGAATAAAATATAAGTTTATGAGATTTGTAAATTATTCCATTCCTTTTTTATTCACAATTTGTACAGTGTCTCAACTTTTTTGGAATTGGGTTTGTAAAAAAGAATGCGTTTTTTGAACCACCAAGCATGAGAGCATGTTCTAGTACACCCCCAAAACAAATTCAAGACATTTTAAAACCAGTTAAACTCTGCGGACCCGGATACAGGTCCAAAATCGCGTTAAAAATGTTTATGCTTCATTTACATAGCCTTCCTTATATGGTATCAGCCCATATATGGGTTCATTTGAAAGCTTGGAGTGTTCTTTACAAAGAATACCGTTCCTTTTGGTTTTTATATTCATAAAGCAGTAAAATTAAGCTTAGAATTGTATTCGTCCCACACACGAATTTCCGCCTAATGATTGCAAATAATTTTTACGAAGAATGTGTATTTTATATATTTTTCACAAAAAAGTCAAATCATATATCACAAGAAAGCTCTCATTCTCAGGAATTTGACGATTTAATTGTGTGACAATCACAGATCGAATGATCTTCGATAGAATCGCGATGTAAAATTTTCTCACCTCTGAGCAAATTTACATTTATACTCGTAGCACTGCTTCAGTCAGCCGCAAACAGACACAAATATCTATATACTCTATGTTATCTTTAGATTAGGATCTCTTCTTTCAAACAATACCATTTTCATGTTTCTGCGTGCTTCCATCGGTGATATATATAGCGTTTTGTCTAGATTGCGCAATAGGCGCTCGTCTGGGAGAAACGCACTTTCCATATCCAAAGCGCGCACAGCCAGCGCGTCTGATGTTATAGAGATCTGTGGTGGCTTGTGGACTGCAATTGGTCAGATTACAGTCTCTGAACTCGGCGGCCATTTCAGAGCCGTGAAATTTGACACCTCTGTGTCACTAGAGGGGGAGAGGTGGGTCTTGCATCCAGGAATCCGGGGCTGTGTGTTTTGGGAGCTGTAGTTTTGGGACACGGTTTCCCTCACGGCAAAGGATCAGCTGATAATATAAATCTATGATAATCATATTACAAGTTATATTTGGTGAAGAACGTTCCGTGGCGAGGAATGAACGTGCATCTGGTAAGGCTATATGAGAGTGTTTTTTATATTAGAATCGTTGTTTGGAAACGTGACAGAAAAGTGTTTATGGGGTGCAGTCTAACATGTGTTAATGCTTTGTTAAAAAAAACGCATTATTTTTCACATAATTTACCTTTATATAACTTACGTGCACCTCTAGTTTTCTCTTCCTCTTCTCTAAAGCAGTGCAGCATGGCCTTACCCCCTTTGCTGCCTTTTCCCGAGGGCGGGGTTTATCTGGGTTTGTGACGTAACGGACCTGGGAAGTAACTTGTTGTAGTCCCTACCAGCCATTTTTGTAGGCATTAAACTGCCAGAATTTTAAAAGACGATATCTCCGTTTGCATTGAACTTTCAGCTTCGTAACTTTGCAGATATTGTTTATGCTCAAACAGCAACATTACACACTAACTAACGTTAAAAAAGTGAAATCGCAATGAACCACCCCTTTAACATTTTTACATAGATAAATGTATCTGTATAGTTAATTTTGTAGCTAGTAATATAGGATTTAGCAGTATTAGTATTAGTAGTACCTAATGTTTTGTTGTAATCTCAGTTAATGTTCACAGAAAAATACGGAAAAATCGATGACACTAATTCACCTAAAGGTGGAAAAGAGAAACTTGATACTTTTAGCACCACAATATAAAGTTGTTAGCATTCATGCCAAAGCAGTGTTGCCAAGTCTGCGGTTTTCCAGAGGAATTGGGCTACTAACACCGTTTCCGCAGGTTGTTTTTCATGTCCGCGGGTTTAAGCGACCACAAGAACATGATATTTATCCCCTAAAATATTAATCTTACCTGGGGAACCCTGCCATAAAACGTGTATTTTACCCCCTGGAATGCGATTTTTACCGGAGTACCCCCCTCAAAACGCGACTGGGCTAGTTTTGAATAGCAATTGGGTGGGTTTTGTTGTGAAAACCTGGAAACCCTGTGCCAAAGACAAATTAACATTATATCTTCTAAAATCAGTGAAGTGTTGAATATTTTATAAGTACAAATAAAGCTGCTAATTAAAGGCAGAAAAACAGTGGCATCATAATAATGATTAAGTACTTAAACAGAGAATCACAAAATTGGTGTGTGCTGTGCTGTTAAGTTCAAGGGCATTCATGCTAAACATAGTATAAGACTGAAGGGAATTAAACAGACTCATGCTGCTTAGTGGATAAGCAGGCTATTCAAATGACAAAATGAACAGAAATCCTGAGGTTTTAAAACCTGAAAGAAAGAAAGACAGAAAGAGGGACCTTGAGACATTTACAGGTATATGTCAAAGGAACAAAACCCATTGATGTCTCATTTAAAGGTGAGAGACAAAACATTTGTTTGCTCCACTGTTGCAGCAAACATTTCAAAAATGTTGTTGCATTTGTCCTTAGCTTTCAAATGATGTGCGACCTTTAAAATAGCAAAACTCCTCATTGTGAGAGCAGACAACCTCAGGAAATAGAAATATTCTCAATGTCTCAATTTTGAGACATACCCACTTGAGGTTACACTATAATGATCTTACTTTGAAATCATGTAGATGTTTTCACTCTAAATAGCTGTTTGAAATAGTAACGATACTGTTTTTTATTATGAAATATATTGACAAACAGCCGAGGTCTGGAATGTGCCTGATGTGAATACAGTATGTCATTTTTATTAGAGTACTTTGGGCGCTGAATGCAAAACAACCTCTAGGACAGCCTGAGTACTTTGTCTGGATCACATTAGACTTCTGGGTAACACTTTACTTGAAGGGGTGTGCATAAGACTGACATGACACCTTCATAATCATGGCATGACACATGTCATGAATATAAAGGAGGTTGTATGCATGTTTACGACAACTGTCATTAAGTGTTATGTCATTTTTAATGCAAATATGACATTATTTGACCTAACCCTAACCTAACCCTACCCCTACCCTTGCCCCTAACCATAGCCCATAACAAAGACATCTCAAACAATGTAATCTTTGCATTAAAAATTACACAAATGAGCGAATGACACTTAATGACAGTTGTCATAAACATGCATAAAAAACCTTCATATTCATGACATATGTCATGTCATGATTATGTATGTGTCATGTCATGATTATGAAGGTGTCATGTCAGTCTAATGCACACCCCTTCAAGTAAAAAAAAAGTTATTCAATCCGGCCCCGACTTCTGAAGCAACGGTCATTTGCATTCTATCCTTCTATTTTCATAGTGATTAATATTTTATGGTGCAATAGTTAGTGGTTTTTGCTAAGGCAAGAAATGTATTACTATTGCTCATACTTAGTACTACTGGTTTAAATGTGAATTGGTGCCATTGCTGCTCTATGCAGTCAGATGAACGATTTTCACCTGGTGTACAATAAAACAGGAGGTATGCTGCAGAATTTTAATTTTTGGGTTTGTTTGTTTGCTTTATTTATTTTATATAGCACAGTTTAATGCAACACCAGGTTGCCCAAAGTGCTTCACAATATCACAATAAAATTACATAAAAACAAGCATAGTCTCAAATAACAACACAAATCACATAACAACATGGATACAATTTAAAATAACTAAACCTGCACCACAACAACTCCTCATTAGTCTTTAAAAGATGTGCTTTTAACACAGCTTTGAAAACCAGTAGTGAATTAACGCATCTAATACTATGAGGGAGGTCATTCCACAGTTTTGGACCAGCTCGCGAAAAGGCTCTATCTCCCCTGTGTTTGTATTTTGTCCTAGTAACACAAAGGAGGTGTTGGTTTTCAGACCTCAGAGATCTCGTAGGGATATAAACTGATATCATACTTGACAAATACCCAGGGTCTAAATTGTGAAGGGCCATAAAAACGAAAATAAGAATCCTATAAATAATTTTAAGCCATACCGGCAGCCAATTTAGTGACGCAAGTAATGGAGTGACTGAGTCATGTTTTTTTGCAGACTTAATCATTCTCGCCGCTGCGTTCTGGATTCTCTGTAGGCGCCCCAGTGCACCACAATCAACTCCAAAATAAAGGGAGTTACAATAGTCCATTCGAGTGAAAACGAGAGCCGTAATGGCTTTCTCCAAATCAGTGGTAGATAAAAACTGTTTCGTCTTTGCTAATAGACGTAAATCTCACCACTGTATTTATTTGCCTGTTCATCTTTAGTTCACTATCCAAAACGAAGCCCAAGTCTTTCACATGGGTTTTCATAAAGCCAGCCAGGTGCGTTGAATTTAAACACGGAGTCACTTCTTGATTCTTAGGGCCAAAAACAATAACCTCAATTTTATTTTCATTAAGCAACAAAAAATTAGCAGCCATCCAGGCCTTTACCTCCTGTAAACAGGCTACTAACACCTTTATGGAATCTGGGTTTGACTCTCTCACGGGTAGAGTGGAATGATACTTTGTGTTTTCGAAATATAGCCCCCAAAGGTAGCATATAGAGGGAAAACAGCAATGGCGCCAAGGTTGACCCTTGTGGAATTCCCCAAGGAAGATGTAATCTTGAAGAATTACAGTTCCCAACTCTTAAATTTTTGGGTGAAAAAAAGTCTGATTAATTGTATTAAATGTGACTTGTAGAGTCCTTCAAATCTTAAAAGTATACATTTAATAAAAAACGCTACATGTAGATATAACAATAAACACAGTCATGTAAGAGACTGTTATGACTGTTTCTTACCACACTTTGTCATTATGTTTTATGTATGTAACTGTTTTATTATGTAACCAGTGGTGTAGTGGTCCCTTAAGAAATGGGTATACTCTTAATTTATGCCCCCATTTTTTTTAAAGTGGCCCCTGTGTTATAAACAGTGACATGTAAGACTAGTCTTGCATATTTAATTCACCCAAAAATGTGCCAGTAGTATTTGCACACTGTCACTTAACTTCGGTTGCATGAATTCATGGAGAAAGGATCATTATGAAATAAATATTAGTCACAGAAGAGGAGCAGATTTTGTAATAAATAAATAAATAACTAAATAAATAGACTGCAGCAATTAACGTTATGTCAGAACCTCTATTAAAATACATGCTATTTTGTTTAGTTGTCTGTTCAGAATCGTGGGAGAATCATGATCTCTATTTGAAACAAAAAAATGTGATTCTTAATTTATCCAGAATTGTACAGCTCCTATCCAGTATCCTATGTGTGACTGACTGTTTCTCCCATGAAATACAGTGGCGGGCAAATGGTCATTTCGAGCCCTGACTTAGGGGTGTATAGCCATAATTTTAGAAGTGAGGGGGACAGCAATGTCCCTTTTTACATTACTTATATAACTTTTTTTTTGTCTAATTTTGACAGCTTTTATTATTATTATTATTGTTGTCCTATCTCTCACTTTTAATTGGCTGAGAAATCAAATACACTGCTGCACAATAACCAGTCATTTGTATTCTATTATATTTTTCCTATATTTTCTTTGACAATTTTATGACTTGTTTGTATACTTCAAACACTACTTCCATTTTTATCACAGAATAAGAAAGAATATATATTTGATAGATTCTATAGCCAACTGTAATAAATGCTATGTCAATTAACACTGCATTATTCAACCGGCATAAAGTTGGTTTGACAATGGACGTTCGATATTCGCATTAGGGACCATCTCTAAAGTTACGTATGACATATTGATATTTAAATTTCTAACTTCAACAGCATTTGAAGAGAATGACTTACATTCATAAAACCAACTGTAAAGTGTTCTTCTAGGTGTCAGCTATAATGCACACTTTTTAGATGTTTGATAAGTTTTTAGAAATAAACTGTCAAATCATCTTAAATATTGCTTTGTATTTCATACTGTAAATGGGCTCATACACAAAATATGGCATAATTTAAAGCTCAATAACATTTGAAGAGAATAATTTACAGTCATAAAACCAACTATAAAGTGTTCATCTAGGTGTCCGCTGTAATGCACACCTTTTAGATTTTTAATTTTTTTAATTAAAATGAACTAAAATCGTATGAAAATATTGCTTTGTATTTCTCAACTGTAAATGGGCTCATACACAAAATATGGCATAATTTAAAGCTCAATAACATGTGAAGAGAATCATTTTAACTTAAATTTAAATATAAATATACATTAAACACCTAAATTAAATATAAACCTAAAATAAATTTTAGATTTTTAAACATTTTTAAACATTTTAGACACCGTTTAGATTTGTGATATTATTAAAATTAACTGTCAAATCATATGACAACTTTACAGTTTGTTTTATGACTGTAAATTATTCTCTTCAAATGTTATTGAGCATTAAATTAGGCCATTGTCAGGATTATGGACCTGTTTTGTTGTGTTTTCCCTCCCTATGTGGCTCGTGACCCCGGTGTTCTCCCGCCGTTGATTTGTGATTGATCTGGTGTGGTCTTGTTCTAGTCCTAATACATCAACTGTATTGAGTTGTCATCTGTGCACGTGTCCTCCTTAGGTAGGTCTGTGCGTTCCTCCGCTAGAGCAGGGGGAGAGATCGCTCGAGGGCCATACCAGTGCGGGGTTCCGCTGGGTCCTCGCAAGTCTCACCAGCTACACGGACGACGCCAGTTTGAACACCGTGCGCAGAGCGCCATCATCCGAGGATAGTCCTCGAGCGAATTTCACCACCTTTGTGGAGTGGACACTCCGCTCCGTTCAACTCCGACCCAGTGCTCAGCCCACCATCTTCCAGCTGCGCAGAGTGCACGCCCGAGCCCACCAATGACGGACAGCCCGAGCCCGCCGCTATCGACGAGCAATTGCTGCATGGAGCAACAACGCTGAGGATCGCCACGGAGCCAGAGCTGCGTTTACCGTCAGACCAGGTGCGAGAGCCGGCAACCACAATGGAGAAAGCCGTGGCCAGTGAGATCGCGGAGTGGAGCTCCGCCTACTGCAACATGGCTGAGGGTGAGCTGTCTATGGATCTGGGTAAAGGAAAAGCGGAAAGAGACCTAATAGACTGGGATACTGACCTGGCCACCCTCCTCCCTCCCTCTTTGGAGCTGTAAGAAATTATAGTCTGCCTCGACCAAACTTCCACTCCAATTAAACTATTCTCCTTTCTATACAAAGAGCTTAATTATCATAGAGATAATTCTTTATGTAAATAGTATCTCTTGAACGTTACTTCGTCACCTATAGCGTGGGAGTGGCAGTAGGCCATCAAGAACCATCTGCTGACCAAAAGGGTACGTGAATATAATTGCTAGGGATTCTAGATAATCCTATCACCTTAACATTTGGTTGTTTCCACCTGAAAGACTTCCAAAGATGTGGGAACGGAAGGCTATCACTTTCATTGTTATCCGCAATTTACATTTAAGACGAAACTTAATTTACATCTCTAGCGGGAAGATGAACGTAATAGAGTATAAAATGTTTGAGCGTAGGAGGCTCGGGGTTCATTCTGACTCCATTGAACCCAAAGTGCTGCCTGTACTTTGTCACTGCTATGCTGCAATAAACATCTTCATCGAGATCTTCATCGTCCTCATAATTTTTCTTACAGAGCCCTCTGTCACCCCTGTTCCCACGTCCAGCCCAGAGAGGGGTGCAGTTTCCAAGTCCTGTCAAGAGAGGGTATCTGTTCCCAAGCGCAGCCCCGAGAGCCCGGAGGCTCACAAATGCCCGCCCTCCCACCTGCTCCTGCCTCCTCCACCGCTGTCATCTGGAAGACACTCTGCTTGCCCTCAGCCCACCATCTGTGCGGTGGGCTCACCGTGGGTCTGCCAGTCTCCATCGGCGTCATGGCTGGAGGATCCTCTGTCTCTGCCTCGGCCCGATGACCCAGCAGCTCCACCATGGCTCCTAGCTCCCTCCTCTCCACCGTGGCCCAGCAGTCCACTGGCTCCGCCGGGCTCCCTCGTCCCTCCGGCTCCGCCTTGGTCTGCCGTTGACCATCCTGTGCCTTGGGACTCCACTCCTCCGGCTGCGCTTTGTCCCTTCGGCTCCGTCAGTCTCCTCCATCCCTTCAGCTCCACCTGGGTCCTCTGTTACTCCGGCTCCACCGCGGCCTTCCGGATCCATCTCCGTACCCTGGCTCATCGGCTCTCGTCTCCGCCTACGGGGTCCTTCCGCCACGTTGCTCGCGCCGACGTTCAGCAGTCGGCACGCTGGGTCATAGCATTCCTCATCAATGGCTTTACCTCATAGTCAGCTCCACCGTGGGTCGTTGTCATGGTTGTGGCCTGGGTCCAGCTTGGCTCCTCCTGCTCCAAGCCCCTCCTGTCTCTGTCTGGTTTATTAAAGACTGTTTCGATTATCCATGTCTCCAATCGCTCTCACCGACACAGACCATGACAGCCATCTTTTGTGGAGGCGCACCATTTTTTTTTTAACGTAGTGAAAAATAGCAAATTTTACAGATTATTGACAGTGTCTTTAATGTCATCAAAGTCTAGAAAGGTGACCAGGCAATTATAGCTGACACCTAGAAGACCACTTTACAGTCAAAAAAAAAAAATTGGTTTTTATGACAGGAAATTTTCTCTTCAAATTTTATTGAGCTTAAATGTTGCCAATCTTTTATGCATGAGCCCCATTACAGTAGTGACAAATAACAGATTTATTTTTTTTGCAGAGTATTTAAAACAGTTGATTTATAATTATCAACAATCTAAAAAGGTGCATTATAGACTGACATCGTTAGTTAGTGTTTGGTTTTTTTTTTTTTGGTTAAGAAACCGTATCAGTTACTTGTGTAACCCTCGTTCCCGGAAGGAGGGAACAGAGACGTCACGTGGTGACGACGAATTGGGATCTCGATTCGGTGAGGACAAATCTAGTCGAGTGTAACTAAACGTACGCCATATGCACATTGGCATGTTCAATTATTCGCATCCCTCAGACAGTGGTCTATGGATCACAGCGGGAACGAGCCTACAAAAGAGCCGGATGCCATTGCATAACAGGTTTCCGCGACGAGAACACGAGGCGGTGGTACACGCAGCCATGGACGACGGACATGTGACGTCGCGGACAGCTCATTAGGGACAACACGGTTCCTAGGGTTCAGTCGGTCACTATGAGTCAGTCTGGGACCGACGAATTGGCGAGTCCCTACCGAGAGCTCATGCACATCATGGATTGCTGGCCCTTCCAGTGTTCCTGATGCGAGCACCTGTGCTTTTTGGTGTAGGCTGGGGCACTCGCATCAAAGACAGAGACACTGCACCGTGGCTCATAGCATAACACTCAGTGAGATTGGAATAAACTGGGAATAGAGCGTGCACCGTCATGGGACAGGGAGCTGCGGAGGGTTTCAGAAAGCAAATACACTTATGAAACATCCGGTTAGGTGCATATGAAAATGGGGAGGAAGGAAAAGCACTGTAGGCTATACGTGGACTTATAAAATATGGGAACAACTTAGGCCTCTTCCGATGTGGAACCCAAGCCCTCTACCGGTTCTCAGGGATGCAATCGAGGGACTGGCGGCCGGCCATTGTTCTGCCACGTCTGGGCTGCCAAGGGGACGGAGTGAGCTCCTTATTTGGACAGGGTTACAGTTACGGACACCATCTGGAGCAGTTTAGTTAGCAGCCGACACGAACCGGGGCCTCTCAGGTGCCTCTGTAACCTTGAGGTGATAACATAGGAGGATACCGGCTCCACACGGAGGTTATAGAATCTAGCGAACGTGTTGGGGGGTCAGCCCGCAGCTCTACAAATATCTGTCAGTGAGGTGCCACAAGCCAGCGCCCAGGAGGATACAACACCTCTAGTTGAGTGAGCTCGCAAACCTGAACGGGCAGGGCACACACTGTGCCTGTCTTAATGACTCAGGGTGAGGCATTCCACAAGCACAAGGGGCCATCCTCGGCTTATGAGACGGGCCTCTACCCACTTTGGCCGCCGCGTCACAGATCAAAAAAGTGCTCTGCTGTACTAACGATTTGTGTCAAACCGGATTACGTGACCTCTCAAGGCTTCAGATACCCCGCGAAAAGGACAGAGCAAAAGGCTAGAAGGTGGTATGCCTCCATTCTTCAGGATGGGCAAGCACGTTGCCGGCTTACCACATGAACCTGAAGGGAAAAGTAGTGGGAACCTTGGGGGCACCTAGCGGGCCGGGGCCTGCAGGATTACCTGGGAGTACATAACAGGGGCATCGGCCGCCTTCACTGTAGTGAAACGGAAATGCATGAGAACTTAGGGGTGAGAAGGCCGGGCCGAACCTGAAACGCAACAGCCCGAGGCACTTGATGGTCCGCAGAAGCCAGCCGAGAAGGGCGGGTAGCGCTAGCCGGCACCTAGATAGGCGCCAAGCTGGGACCAATGCAACCACCGATGTACCTGCAGTGGGGCAGCGAGGTGGAACGCAGGGACCCAACTCGGGCGGCTTGTGAGCAGTCCGGAGAGGGGTCTGAGTGTGCAGTGCAACATTTACCTGGTTCCACGGTTTGGCAGAGAGTGCGTGAGTAGGGCCTTTTGTTGACACTCTCTAACCGCCCGCTGCTGCCGGCTGGCGAAGGATGATTTTCCAGATTCTCCATCCGGCCCTCCTCCGGGGGAGGGAAAGGTGCCTTCACCATCCCCCAAAGAGCATCTTCCTCCCTCTCTGGGTCACCTGTCCCAGGGCCTCTTGCTCTTTCGGGCACTCACAGCCAGGTGTTTGTTATCCGGGGGCCTTGGTAAAAAGGGAGGGGGGTGGCCTGCATAAGCCCAGCTCCGACGGGCCACCATGCCGTTGCGGATGGCTGCTGCGACAGATGCTGCGCCTGGGGGGGCTGGGGCGGACGCAGGGGGACCAGCGGCCCTGGCGCTACGAGCAGGCGGGGCACTGCGGGCCGGCGGGCCGGGTGGCTAGGCAGCAGCCGCTGCCCGCGGGGAAAGGGGGTTGTAGACGAATCCGCCTCAGTCGGCTTCTGTAGCAGCCGAGCGCTGACTGGGCAGCTCGCGGAACCACGTCGCCGAAGTGAAGGGGTACGGTCTGGGGGCAGCAGGGGAATTAAGGAGCAGAACTTGTCGGCGTCCCTCATATCAACCAGACACAGCCAGAGATGGCACAGCTGGACCACAAGTATGGACATCGCACAACCCAGAGAACTCGCGGTGACATTCGTCGCTCGGAGCGCGAGGTCAGTAGCGGTTCGGAGCTCTTTCAGAACTTCCGGATCATGTATAAACGAGTGTCAGGAGGTCGCTCTAGTGCCTTGGACTGATGAACCTGCAGTAACGCTGTAGCGTGTAAGGCGGAGGCAGCTTCTCCAACAGTCGTATAGGCATCGCTGGCCAGTCGAGTACCTACAGAACTGGGAGGGGAGGCACGGTTACCATTGCAGCGGTTGGAGGCGGTATTAGGACACAACTGCATCGCAACCGATTGCTCCACCGGGGGGACCCTTGTAACCCCTAGCTGCCCCACCATCGAGGGTAGTGAGGGAGGAGGAGGTACTAGGTCTGTTTCTGGCAGTAAAAGGTGCCGTCCATGACCTGGTGAGCTCCTCATGCACCTCTGTGAAGAAAGGCACTGAGGCGGGGTACTGAGAACCAGCGCGAGCCACCCCGCGAAACCAATCATCCAGCCTTGAGGGCCCGGGACGCGGTGGATGTTTCCACTCGAGCCCTACGCTCTCGGCAGCCCAGGAAAGCATAGCCGACATCTCTGGATCGTGGCAGAGGCAACGGAGCTCCACCCCCTGGAGGAAACGGAGCCTGGCCCACAGCTCCGAGTTGGTCATCTTCCCGCAATGAGAACATGTCTCATCCGCGAATGCCACCTCAGCATGTTTAATGCCCAGACATGTGAGGCAGCGACCGTGACCATCACCCAGCGCCAGGTAAAGACCGCATCCAGAAAAATGCAGGGTTGCAAACGGGCATTTCTTTCATATAAGCATAAAATTGATTCTATTCAGCAGAAACCGGAATATTTCGGCTACTCACCTTGCTGGTTTAAAGTAAGCTTAAATTTTTTCTTTCCCAAAAGTTTCACTAGTAATATCGAGTAAATAATTTCATGAATAGAGCACATAGTCATTTCTACCTAGCGCTCTTGATCAGCGGAGCTGGATGCAATAATTTGCATGCCCAATGTGCATGGCTTGGTTAGTCACTCAAAGTAGAGGGGTCTCTCAAAGCGGAGGTCCAATTATCGGTCACGACATGACTCAGTAGTGACCCGACTGAAAGGGAACAAGCAGCAATGAATAGATTGCAAGCTAACAGGGACAAGTATTTTTTAAAGAATAGTTAGAATAGAGAGTGCTAGAGTTACAGGGTCCAATAAAGATGGAAGAGATGTGTTTTTAGCCGATTCTTGAAGATGGCTAAGGACTCAGCTGCTCGGATTGAGTTGGGCAGGATATTCCACCAGGAGGGAACATTTAATTAAAAAAAGTGATTTTGTGCCTCTTTGGGATAGCACAATAAAGCGACGTTCACTTGCAGAACGCAAGGTCTGGAGGGCACATAAGTCTGAAATAGTGAATTTAGGTAAAGGGGTGCAGAGCAAGTTGTGGTTTTGTAGGCAAACATTAATGCTTTGAATTTTATGCGAGCAGCTATTGGTAGCCAGTGCAAATTGATAAACAGAGGTGTGACGTGCATTCTTTTTGGCTCATTAAAAATTAATCTTGCTTCTGCGTTCTGGATTAATTGTAAAGATTTGATAGAACTGGTTGGAAGACCTGCCAAGAGAGCATTGCAATAGTACAGCCTGGATAGAACAAGAGCTTGAAAAAGGAGTTGTGAAGCTGTTCCGAAAGAATGGGCCTGATCTTCTTGATGTTGAATAAAGCAAATCTGCAGGACCGGACAGTTTTAGCAATGTGGTCTGAGAAAGTAAGCTGATGATCAATCATAACTCCAAGGTTTCTGGCTGTTTTTGAAGAAGTTATGGTTGTCAATTACGTAAACCTACAGAGTATGTTTATCATAAATGCTTGTCAGTACATTCAGCATTACATATGAACCATATTTCAAAGACAACCCAGGTTAGGACTTCCGGTTAAGACGTGCAGCTGATAAGTCGCGTGAATCGGGCTCGCTGCTGAATATTCGTTTAAACTCTTTCAGAAAGGCTAGAACTCATATAATAAGTGTTTGAAAAACAATTTAAAGTTCGGAACCACCAAGCCTGCACAGCATCCGAATCCGAAGCTGTCTGGGCAGATGAAGGAGGAAGGCAAGGTGCTAGCTAGCAAGAAGCTAGCCGACCCACAGAGTGAAGATAGCGCGGCCACAAACGACGATATCCTACGTGCGGTTCAGTCTTTGAAAGCCGATTGTTCGAGACAATTCACTGACACCATGGCATAAACGGCATAAAATCAGATCTACTGTCACAAGCGCAAAGAATAGGAGTGGCTGAAGAGAGGATCGCACAAACTGAAGAGGACGTCTCAGCCATTAAACACAAAGTTAAAAAACTCGAAGAAACAACAGAATTTCTACGAAACAAGGTACAGGATTTGGAGGACAGAGGAAGGCGTTCTAATCTGAGACTAATTGGCCTGCCCGAAAAAATAGAAGGATCTAATATGTGTGCCTTCATTGAGAATTTATTCCCCACGATTATGAAGGATGAGTTCAGATCTCCACCTGTCATCGAACGAGCGCACCGCGTAGGACAAGTTAACCTGAACCGCCGTCAACTCCAAGAGCGATCGTGATGAAGTTCCTGAATTACCAGGACAGTGAGAAGGCTTTGAGGGTGGCTAGGAAAATGAAGGAGTTAAGATATGAAAGACAACGGATTAGCTTTTTTCCAGATCTATCAGCTGAGACACGCCAATGGCAGCGACAGTTTGACGGATTAAAGGAACAACTTAGAGACATGGAAATTCGATACGGGATGATTTACCCAGCGCACCTGATAGTCACGCACGATGGCCAGCCTCATGTCTTTAAATCTGTCGTGGAGGTGGATGACTTTGTTCGGTCAATACGTACCACTGCTTAAATACTGTAACACAAGTAAGTGTGGACTCATCAGGACTTGAACTCTGTGTTTAGTTATCAAAGTCAAGGATACACTATTATTTCTATGTTCAAGTTGTCAAGATGTTGAAATTTTGCGTGGAATTGAAATTGATTATATTCCAGCAGAACTGGAATATTTCGGCTAATCACCTTGCTGGTGACACTGTCTAGTGGTATCATGGTTTTCTTCATCCCAAAACTTCTCATACTTTGGGGTAACCTCAAGTTCCTGACTAGCATGCCCATGCGGTGCACTCTACAAAAGGGTAGTCCTGCTGTTCTATAGGGTGGGATTTAGTATCAAATTCATGGCCCAGTTATGTTCTTCATTGGGTAGCGAGCCCGGGGCTAATAGTAATAAGAGCAGGCTTGCTAAATGTTGCTCATATTATATGGATCAAACATGTTTCATAACCAAAGTTCATTGTAAGGAGGATTATTATGCTTTCCATTTGGGGGAATGCAGGTGGGGTGGGATGGCGGGGGGTTGTTTATGTAAGCTTTTTTTTTTTATTCTTTCCCTTCTGTTCTATATTCTATATCGTACGCCCAGGCACAGCTGTATCTACATGGTTATATAAGTAGGTAAATGGTTAATAACTCGGAGATAAATATTTGTAGCTGGAATGTAAGAGGACTTAAACAATGGTAAAACTTAAACAAGTACTAGGTCGACTGAAACAAATTAAATCAAACAATCTTTCTACAAGAAACTCATTTATTAAAAGAAGATATTAGTAGAGTGTAGTAAATCAGCTCAAAAGGGAAATATTTATGACTAATTATAACTAGTTATGATTAATAAAATATTTAGATTTAATCTTAGAATTAACTGTAGCAGAAATCAATATCCCATTCTTGATCTGTCCGTCCACGAGCCGACACACAAATAATAATTTATCAATTCAAAGAAGAGAACAAGATTATTTTCCTGGCCAAAAGAAGGATCCCTTTCACTACATTTATGCAGTTGTGCAGTATTTTTAACATTCTAGTAGGTTAATGGGGTCAAAAACATTCATTGACTTTGAATTGTGAGCAGCAACAGAGGCAATCGATCTTGAATATAAGGGATTTAATAAATGAAATATATCTAACATATAACTAACTAAGCAAAACACATATATATACAGAATGAAACAAAGTAAGGAAAATATAGAGGGAGTAAAAAAGGATAAGGCATTATTTACATCCAGTGTCAGTTAAACAACACCTGAGCATCATCAAAGACTCCCAACATCACCTTACCAACGGGGCTGAACTTCACACGATTACCACTAGTGTCAATGGTTCCTTGCATTGGCTGTTGAGTGCTGACCAAGAGTTCTGATGGGGTATGCAAACGGCCGGTCCGTTGCCTGCGTCTAGTTCGGACGTGCCCAGCTGGAGCCCACGCCATGGGGTTAGTTTGGGGTTCTGCTTTCTTGGCAGGGGAAAACGATCCGCGACTACAGTTAACTTAGCAGCTCCCCCTGCCCGGCCAGCTAGCCTCCTCCAGCGGACACTCTGTAGCGTTATTGGAAAAGTGTAGTATCACCGCCTGCGGGTCTGCGCCAAGATTAGTCTGAGCTGATGACTTTTGAAAGTTCCTATCCACACCCCCCTTTTGGGTGGGATGACGATGTGGCCAGCAAAAGATCGAGACAGGCCATGCATTTTGAGTGGGTGGAGCAAATAACTTCTTGTTCTGTTATGACCCATTTAGCTGTTGGTTTGCTGCGGCTACTGGCATATGGGTGCCAGGTTTTACCATAAATAGCACAACAATAAGTAAAGATGATTTCATGAGGCACAGTGGTAGATCATTGTTTGAGGCATAAAGCTGGCTAGATCATTTGCGCGCCAAGAATGAACATCTAGTAAGATCTTAAAGCAGAGATACAGCTCAAGGTAAACTGAATATACGACTTTGAGAGTCTACACTAATACAAATAAGGGCGTTGTAACTAGCGGTTAATACACCAATCTGGGAGAAAAAAATGCAAAACAAACAACAGCGCATGTATCACCAGATATAATTATAAAGATTAAGTATAGTCTAAAGTAAAGAGAATGTCTTTATGGTTGTTGTGGGTGTGTGTTTTGTGAGCATGTTGTAGTTTGCTGGTCAGCCATGCCCATTGGTGCCTGGCCCCGGGGGTCATTTACATCTCTTTGGAATGTGTTTGAAATTCAATGGGGAGACGAGAGTGGTGAAACTGTTTAGCATCTCCTTGATAGTGGGGGAAACCATTGGCCATTTAGCACCCATATAAGTGTAAAGTCTGTGACCAGGACTGTAATTTATATGCACATGTCAAAAGCTAAAAGGGTCTCTTAAACCATAAAACCCCAAAGATTATGCATGATTCTACGC